>SNQJ01S0032976.1:39819-96985 GCA_010110895.2 Picea sitchensis
AATTTGACGGATCCAATTGTCCAATTGTTCAGCATTAAGTACTCCATTATACATAGGTAATTCAAACTTAATATCAAGCTTTAAATGATGCATGTTAGGATCAACTTTTGTTTTTAGTTTTTCAAATGGAGAAGGAATAGAACCATCAAGAAGAGATGGAGAAGTTGGTGGAGTTTTAGGGGGGTCCTCATCACCTCCTTTTTTCTTATCTTCTATATGAGATGTTACACCTTCTTCACCTTTCTTTCGATCTTGATAGAGCTCCTCTACCATCGTTTGCATTCTCATGAAAGCTTTCAGAAATTCCCATTCAGAAGGGATAGCAGAAGCTGCTTCTTCTCCTTTTGGTGAAGACATCCTTCCTCTCCTTGATCCAATCTCTGGATTTAACTCTTCAAGTTCTCCTTCACCACGCTAAAGCTTAGATCTTGTTAACATCAAGTCACAAAGCAAATGGTTAACCTCGCTCTGATACCAACTTGATCTAAAATTTTTACTTGATCTAAAATTCAAGATCTTTTAACCATTATTTGCATGTGAAATTTTTAACTGTTAACCATCTTTGTAATGCAAAATTAAATAATATCCATCAAGCATATGAGCACATAAACATATAAGCAAACCATCTATAAACAAGATTTGGTAACGGAGTTCACCAGACTTCCTGGCTACGTCTCCGGGTCCACTCCAACAGTGCAATTGCTCTTTAATTAATCTCATGCTTAAAATTACAAAGAAAAGGCTTACATAAGAGCTCTCAAAAACCAACTTTCAGATCTGCAATTCTGGGAAGAAACAGACATCATAGGTGGCTGGAAAACGTCATTCTGTAACTTTTGACTGTAAACTCGAGTATGTTTAGCTAGCTCAAATGGACTTTGGAGGCACTTTTCTGTTTGTCTACTCTGATGACGAAACATATAGCATATTTGGAATCCCCTCGAAATTCTGCAACTTTTAAGTATAAAGTCGACATATTTCTAAGCAGGTCGCCTGGGACACCTCCCGACATGAATTCCAATGCAGCTTCTGTCTGTCAGATCTATATAGTCTCGAAAAGCGTGTCACTCCTCTTCTGAAGGCACTTTGTTGTTTGGCTACTCTGATGAAGAAATAGAGAGCATATTCAGAATCCTCTCGAAATTTTGCAACTTTTGAGTATAAAGTTGACCTATTTCTTAGTAGGTCACCTGGGACATCTCCTAGCACGGATTCCAATGCAGTGTCTACTAACTCCCCCTGCCTCATTTTACATGCCTAGCTAAATAAGCAAAGTCGCTAACTAGTTTGCCAAATTTAGCGAACCTCCTCCAGATTTGGTGGTAACTACCAGATTTGGCGGAAATCCACCAGATTTGGCTGAATCCGCCAAACTGATGGGCTTCTAGAAGGGGACACGTGGCACCTTTTGATTGGGCCATGTGTCAGCCTCTCATTGGTTGATGCCACATGCTTCGCTGATGTCATCATCCGTACGGTCCTGCCACGTGTCACTTGTTGACATGATCATCCGTACGACCCTGCCATGTGTCACCTGCTGACGTCGTCATCCATACGGATGACATCATCATCCGTACGGGCCTACCATGTGTCACCTTTATGGCCTGTCACGTGTCCTACTGATGTCATCATCCGTACCGCTGATGTCATCGCCTGTACGGCCTGCCACGTGTCACCTGTATGACCTGCCACGTGTCCTATTGACGTCATCATCCGTACAGATGACATCATCCTCTGTACAGCCTACCACATGTCATGTTCTCAGGGTGCCACATGTCAAGCTAACATTAGCATCCGTACTGCTGATGTCATCAGTACGGCCTGCTCACTGTTTGACTTTTTGTTGTCATTTTCGAAAAACTTCAGAGTGTCATAACTTCTTCATACGAGCTCCATTTGAGAAAATAAATATATGGCCAGAATCAGGAGAATGAGCTAGACGCAATGGCGTTGGTTTGATCCAATTCTGAGAACTTTGATTTTTAAGCATTTTTCTAAGCCCAGGGATGTTTCTGAGACTTCTGGGTCATTCCTAAATCCTCCTTTTCTGCATTTGAGTATTTTCAAGTGGTTTTGGATCAACCTGGATCATATGAAGCTAGAACTCGTGACAGCTGGAATACTTTGTAGAATTTGTGTGTCGAAAATAAGGAGTGCACCAATCAGAACCTGCAAACAATCAAGCATATGCATAATAACATACCATTTTATGAGGTAGGCATTCCCATACTCAGACTACAAGTGACTCTAATTATAAGTGTCAAGTGAGTCATGGCCACTAAACATACACCGTGGATCCATGTCATCATTATTCAGCATAGCCACTAAGAATACATTGTGGATCTATGCTCTAAAGAACTCAAATTTAGACATAGCCATGAGACATACAAAGTGCATCTATGTGTCAATACAAATCATGAATACGCTGTCACAACTTGGACCAAAGTGATAAGATCTAGGGTCTTCATTTCCATTATCTCTAAGTACAAATCTAGCCATGTGATTACAAGTGTCGAAGTTGAACATGGTAGAAACCACTTGATTGCCAGTCATTAATGAAAACTGTTAACAAGTTCAAGGAAAATCACCATTGATGTCAATGACTCCCAAGGTACCCTAGTACAATCCAACGAATGTGAATAAATGAGTTGAAGTCAAACACTCGATGGAATATTCCAATCAGGGGTCAATGATGTGAACCCACTGTTGAAAGTGAAGAAACCTACCATTGAGGCATGATGGCTCTAAGGTACTGAATGATCTCCAAGTATTGTTCCTGGATAATAAGTTGAAGTCATCGGGAAAATACTCATCACAGGAGGGCCTTGATGTATCCTCGATCAATGACATGAAATATGTAACAGAATTGAGGTAGATCAGAGTATGAATTGATTCAAAACTGACATAGGGAAGTGTAATGTATCCTACCACCCACAGGTCGGGCTACGCCACTTAAACAGGCTGCAATACACCCAGCCACCAATAGGTGGGGCACGCTGCAATCTCAAGACTCAGTTCTCTTCACGGGTTTCAAATTCTAACAACATTTAATCTGAAAACAAGCATGAAAGAACCACATGCATTAATCAAGATCCATGCCACAGCATAAACGAGATAAACAACGTGCCATGCACAAAAAATAGTCAGCAAAAAGGCACATTAAAATTACATATCTCAGAGATAATTAAATACACAGCAGAAATAAACACCACACAGGAAACATAGAGAGCACTTATCTTTGCAAGTAAAAGTTCACCAAATAGATGCAGACCAATGACGTTCCTCCCAACCATAGACACTTTTGTTCATTTAATCTCAACAGTAGGTCACCCCCAAGCTAGGGCTATGAATCCACAAGGACGGGTCTTAGGCCAAGTCTAAACACACAACAGTTGGCCAAGTATCTCTCAGGTTTCCCAACCTCACAGCAGTGCTAATTTCCATCTCTCTTTCACCCTCAGTTTGGACAACCCTAATAAATGAACAAATTTCTCTGCCATGCAGTCCCTGAGGCTGTTCCATTTCTCTCCGGCGCTCTAGTGCTACTGGTAAGGAAATCTCCCTACTGGAAACTCCAAGGACTCTTAGATGTGGAAAATTCAATCTGAACTTCCATCAAGTTCATGCACACAAAAATCCATTCCCTCCTAGGATGATCAATAAATCATTACAACCATTCAATGATGGCTCTCCCTACACAACCCAAAGAAATGAACCCCTTTCTATGACATTAGTCCCTTAGGTTGTTCCACTTCTCCACAGGGCTTCAGTGCACTCAGCCAGGAAGTTTCAGAGTTGTGGCTTCCAGAACCCCAGTTGTAGCAAGTCCATTGGACTTTCTTCCTTCCATACCTTTTTCATTTAGTTGCTCCAACATCACATTATTTTCTCTCAAAGTCTAGTACTTTTCTAGATCTACAACATTCATCATTTTCCTACAACATTTCAAACTAGCGAGCATGTCAGTTCACAATTTGTGCATAAATTCTCATTCTTTCTCATAATGTAAGAGTAAATTTTCATAATCCAATAAAATACTTATTTGTGCAGTTCATGGATCTACATCCATATGGTTGTCTTGTTAACTTGGCTCATTGTTTTCCTTGACATACCCATTGTGTACATGATCCCCAATCAAGAGCTATCAAATTATCCTCTTTCTTGTGGTCACTCACCTTACAGGTCTAAGTTCAGGCATCCCCTTTCTCTGCTATACAATCCCTTAGGAAATCTATCTTTCCTGACCAAGGATTTCTTTCAAAAGAATATTCCTAGACTTTATCGAGTCTTACAGCCGAGGAAACTCTCTAGCGTGTGTTACCACAACACAACATATTCTAGGGTGATCATGGCTTACCATAGGGTCCTCATTTCCCAACAATAGTCTTTTCCATGCTTTCCATCTTGCATATCCAACATCTCATCTGTATTATACACATACAATCATCATGAGATATCATTATAACCATTTCCAATCATAAATGTCAAATCTATTTTATACAAGAAAACAAAATTTTTCAAGCATGAGCTTCCTGCTCATAATGGTTGGCTCTGCAGCTGTAGATATCAATTTGCCTTATGGGCTTACATCCTTGCCATATCCAAGACCCTTATACCTGCAATTTCTTCAATTTACATTCAACCAAAACAATTCATCAGTAATTATCAAATCATAATTCCCAAAACTGTTTTATATAAGAAAAATAAAACTTCTAGATATGATCTTCTACTCATAACAATTTGGCTCTTGCAACAATAGGCATTGGTATTCTTTATGGGCTTACAACACGTCCATATCCAAGACCCTTTCCTCCTACAATTTCAAAATTCCTCAGCCAAACAAATTGTCAATATCTCATGTACAAAATCACAAAGTGCTCTCAGAATTGTTTACAACTACAATTCAATTACTTCTATTAATCCAACTATAAATTGGAATGAACTCATCATTACATACACATGTATTATAATTCACACAGACTTTTCATAATGAAACAATTAATAAGATAACAATCAATGTGCCAAGACCCATGACCACATCTACAATGAATCCATGCATTGACTACATAATACCACATAACTATGTCATGCATTCCACCATGATGAGTTGGAAGGTCTGGCCAATGACTCAACACATCATCCACACACTTCCTACTGCTTGCCTAACTATTTGGATACCTTCCTTTTCAACCCAAACACAACACCAAGAATATAATCCTTAAGTTCTCTTCGGTGTCGGCAAAGAGGTTGCAGTCCAAACATCAGATATACAGTAGATATCATTGAGCACTAATATAGCATTATAGCCCTTCCATATTCAACCATATTATGGTCTCACACATGACTATCTCTATGGAAATCATTTTTATAAAAGGAGTATGTCTCCTGAATTAACCTGGTTATGACCCCATAACCAATCATAACATAATATGCAACCAACATTTTATCTAAATTCATTCTAGCATCAACAACATTTTCATACTCTAGGCCTTTGGCCATTACATATCGATTTAAATACTGGAATTTAATTGAGGGAATTCTTACCTCAATCCCCTTCAACATGTATGCATCAATAGAAAATAAATGCATACTTGCCTGGTTGTTATCACCCTACTAGTTTCTATCTGACCAACCGATGTTTGTAGAAGCTCATAGACTTCCTCCTTCATCATTTTGATCACCATTTCTGCCACCCTCATGGGCCTTCACCTAGATGGAAATCACAAACAACAACAACATCCACATCTTTAACCCCACTATATCAGTTTTCCTGAATACACAATCCATCATTAGTCATACTCAAACATAATAATAGACTGTTCTAAATTCACTAGCATGTTATATGCATATCCAAGCATGTACATATGAAAAATTACACATCCATATGCACCAAGCATTTATTATCAGCATGCCTACTAATGCATATGCATTTTAACTTCATTATATGCCTTATGCACTCTAGTGCATTTCTGTTTCAATTCACTTATTTATCTATCTATTTATGTCGTAGATGGTTGTCCTTGAACTCCTCCAGATCCTTGTTGCTTTGTATGCTCCCATTCTTCACATCTACATTATGGTTCCCTGGTTTGAACACTTTCCAGCCAAGTTCCACTTGGCCATTCTGTAATCCAACCAAGGTGTTCTATTTTTAGCAGCCTCTCCTAGGCAGTCATATCCAACTTTACCTTTATGAAACATTCCAACACCTTGGAATGAAGTAGCTCAAACATTCCATCACTCTACTACAATGTTCTTGAATCAAATACTATTACTCCTTAGTTGTCAATTAGGTTACTTCATTAACCTTTCCCTGTAAAACCATACCTTTCACACTTAATATCATTCCCAATGGAAATCCATTTTCATTCAGTGCCACTTTTCAAGTGAGAGAGCATTCCAATTTCCTTGCATTGGCATCCTGCTTCCACTGTGAAATTTGATATCAGAAGTGGATTTCTTTCACTAAGTACTTTTAGATAGTAGATAAGTATAATCTAACAAATCCTTCCCTGGAACTCCTATGCTTGACACATAGATATTATTCACACACCACCTCTTAAGATGTTTGTTTTCTTCCACTTCAAGCTTACAACTGTCTACACATCTCTACCTTCAAGGCTATGGAGCCTTACTTTCCTTTCTATGCCCATTAATGACATTATTCACCCTCTAGCTTCATATCCTATGTGAGGATTAATTTTTTTGTAGTACCTCATCCAACTTTTGTAAGCAAAGTCATGCCTCCATGACCCTAACATCTGATCCTATTCTTGAATTGATGTGGTTATACCTCTAATCCTGGAAAACCTGCAAGAAACCATCTTGTTATAACTATACATATCATACAAAAAATTTCAATTAAATTTATGGGTACCTTTTCATTTAAATGATAATATTAATATTTAATTAATATCATTTTTCCTTTTTATCCTTTATTCATAATGCTCATGAATTAACTCTCTTTTAATCACGACTCTGTGTCGGTTCTTTTGTTTTCATGAGTCGATCACATGCATGGATCGACTCATTATATCGTACTCATGCTTCTGCTGTGTTCTCAATTCACAAACATATCATATTTTGATCTTTTATCAATTCTCTGTATTATTCTAGTGTTAACTCTCTATCGAATTAAATCTTTATGAGGCACTTCCTTCAAACCATTTACATATGACCATATGCGCAAAACCACGGGCTTATTGATTTGAGTGTTGCCTCTTCTTTTCCCTTTGTTTCTTTATTCGATACGACCGTAGGTGGTGACCAGGCACTAAGATAAGAAGTGCTTGATCACTTATCAAAATCAACGGTCATGTTTTAATGTCACGATGAGCTGGACGGTTCTCATTTACTTCGAAACTTTGACTATTCATGTCTCCTTGATTCTAGAGTAGCAATTCCTATGAAGTGATTACCTACTGAATGAGTCATAAAGTGGTGGTGACCACTTGTTGTCAGTTAACACCTCCACTTATGCTATCCTTCCACTATACTTGATCATTGATTAGAATATCTCCTGAAGTAGATCAACGGTTAACGTTGACTTTGGCCTTCGATGCTTCGAGTGATTTCTCCTTCACATTCCTTCAATCTTCCAGAGTTCATTTCGCCGAAGTAGATCGGAATATTGGATTTTATTCGCACGATGAATGGTTCTCGTTCATTTCGAAACTTTTGAGACTTTAGGTGAACTCATATGTTTTGAATCCTTTTTCTCCGAAGTGGTCAACATTGAAGTTGACCACTATTCTAACCCAAAGACCATCATGTATTGTCCAGATCCGATGGTCCTCATTTACTGCGGGACTTCGGGGCTTCGACCTTTGTCTTTGCTTATCCTATCCTTTCCAATTTATAGATCGAGCGGTCAAGAGTAATTGCGGGCTAACAATGTGCTGGCTCTTTATTGGAGAGCTTTGTCCCTGCAATCTGAAAAGTGCTCACCCAAATATCCTTTAAATCATGGTCATTGATCTCGTGTCCTAATGAGATAAATGACGCTAGAAAATAGTGGGCTATGAATTAGCACGTCTGCTAATTTTTCCTCCTCTCCCCGCAATGGTCCCCCACCATCGATCTTTCATTCACAGATTGACGACTAACCGCGGGTCTTGCTTCCTTAGAGCCTTGTTCCAATCTCACATTGAAAAGCGCTAGCTCCTTCCTCACCTATGACCTTGGGCTATGACCTAGGGCTTACCCTCCTGAGCGCTTCGCAACTTTGGAACCTTCAGCCAGGACTAGATCAACAGTTCTCATCCTCATTCACGATCAACGATCGAGATCCACTTCAGGACTTCTCACTTCGGGAGTTCGACACTTTCAACCTTTACTTTCCCTTGGAGTACTTCATACCCAAAGTTCTAGATCAGGCGCCATGCGTCCACCTCAAATCAACGGCTCTAGTTCACTTCGAGACTTCATCCTTCAGAAGTCTCCACTTCCCCTGCTTGCTTCCTCCTAGAATGATTTCACCCGGAGTTCATGATCTGTCGACGTATGTCCTCCCAAAGATCGATGTCTATGAGTCTCTTCAGCTCTTTAGGCTTTGGGTTTTCAACTCTCCACCTTCACTTTCTCCTGGAGTGTCGATCCTCTGAACCCCTGCGAGATCTACGACTCACATTCATTCGCGCGCAGATCTAATGACTGAGAATTAAACCTACTCAACCTTTTGATTCGCCTTCATCGGACAACCCTTTTTCGCTTGTCCTCCGATCCAACGATCTCGGATCTCTCTTGATCCCAGAGTGGAAATCACTCCTAAATTTGAAAGGGACAGTCACAATCCTTTGATCCCTTACAAAGGATCTCCGACGTTCTAGCTCTTGCGTAGATTCTGCAACACCATCCCTCCTGAGTTTTTCAACTTCAAGGTTAGAATTCGATCTCAACCACGAGACTCTGACCAACATACCCAGCCCATATTGGCTCGGTGTTTCAACCAGAAGCTCTGATACCAATCTGTAACATACCCGACCACCCACAGGCTGGGCTACACCACTTAAATAGGATGCAACACACCCAACCACCGACAGGTGAGGCACGTTGCAATCCCAAGACTCATTTCTCTTTACGGGTCTCGAATTCTAACAAAATTTAATATGAAAAAAAGCATGAAAGAACCACATGCATTAATTGAGATCCATGCCACAACATGAATGAGATAAACAATGTGCCATGCAAAACAAATAGTCAACAGACAAGCACATTAAAATTACATATCTTAGATATAATTAAATACATAGCGGAAATAAACATCACACAGGAAACACAGAAAGCACTTATCTTTGCAAGTAAATGTTCATCAACTGGCTGCATACCAAGGACGTTCCTCCCAACCATAGACACTGTTGTTCATTTACTCTCAACAATAGGTCACCTCCGAGATGGGTCCTAGGCCAATTCTAAACACACAACAGTTGGCTAAGTAGCTCTTAGGTTTCCCAACCTCACAACAATCCTAATTTACAGCTCTCTTCCCCCTTAGCCTGCACAACCCCAAGAAATGAGAACCTTTCTCTGCCATGCAGTCCCTGAGGTTGTTCCATTTCTCTCCAGGGCTCCAGTGCTACTAGTCAAGAAATCTCCCTAATGGAAACTCCAAGGACTCTTAGTTGTGGACAGTTCCATCCGAACTTCCATCAAGTTCATGTACACAGACATCCATTTCCTCCTGCAATGATCAGTAAATCATTACATCCATTCAATGATGTATCTCCTCTTCCTGCCATTTATTTCCATGCTCATCCCAAGAGCACACGAACTAGCAGTAGTGAGTGAACATGAAGAACAACAAGGGGACAAGGGGAAGAATATGAACCAGGGGAAGAACGATCCCCTAAATTCACCCCAATCCACCCTCACACCAGCATTCATATCAATGCTCAGACCAAGAGAATACGAATGCAAGAAGAGAAAGGCTCCCAAAAATGAAGAGTGGAACAAGTGTAGCAATGAATGAATAAGAACCAATGAACCCCCACCTAATCCAAAGATGGGTTTATATAATTAATTGGAAATCAAGAACCACATGGAATCCCCCAAGAAGCTCATGTAACCCCCTTTTCTCCATAAAATCAATTATGGATAAATAAAATAATAATAAAAAGAATTAGCTCCTCAAGCCCCCCTCTCTCGTGGAATCATAGCCCCCTATCTCTTGTCCTTGTCTGTCTTGCAGCTAGAGGTGTATTTTATTAATGTATATGAAGTGCTACATTTCGTAGGCACTCTGGTCCCTTTTCAAATTTACCGGCTCACCATCCTAAGTCATATTTACATAATACATTATAGTTCATAAGGGTTGGAATCGAGATGTTACAGGAAGGCCGACATGGTAGAAAATTTATAACTACAGATGGCTGACTCGATATAAGGCTCGTTTAGGTTGGACTTCTCTTGAACATATGAACGACATGACAATGGTCTTAGTAGCATTGACTCAAGGAGGACCCAACATATGAACTTGTGGATGGTCAAACGAGAGACAAATGGATTTACCAACCCAGATACAATGATGAAAGGGTGTGTCATGTTCAAGAGTGACTATTACTGCCACTAACACAAATATAGAGACACATTTCTTTCCCAATTTTCCCCCACCATTTCTGGCAAGTACTTCTTTATTTTTACGCAAGGATGAGGAGGATAACATATGCTTGTATATGTAAGCTCATCCTCCAGACGAGTCCCTCGGAGTATGTTTAATGAACCCTAAGAAGGAGTGGTTCGATCCCATATGGGTCTTTCGATGTTTGTTTAACGAGTCCAAAGAAATAAAACTCAGGGGTTTTTCAATTGTAGAGAGTCTGAAAAACACTTAAAGAGAACTCCATCAGGTCCTTTTTCGTAAATTAATCTAACTAGACCGAAAAAGTGATAACATACTGCTCATCAGATGTTTTCTTCAGATACTTTTACAAGCGTGAAAAGAACAAGGTTGCTCGACCATATTTTCATGTTAAGGGAGATTGAAAAGAGCTTAAAGAATACTCCATAAGTTTCATTTTTCGTGTCACCATGACAAGTTCGAAAAAATTACAAAATATTACTCGATTACATTCTCATGGTTTCACGAGCGTGAGAAAGAATCAAGACTTGCTCAGAGTTTTTCCTGAAAAACCCTAAAAGGATATGTACTTGTGACAAATATAAAAACAAACCAAAAAAGGGGACCCTTGTTCCAACGTCTCACCTCTAGAATTTTTCAATCTGCAAAAATCAACCACTTGTAAAGTTGTTAGAACTTTAGGGCTTGGATAAAGCATAAAAAATAATATAATATACAAATGAAAAGTAATAAAAGTCAATAAAATAGGTAAAACACCACATTTCATTATTTCATTTGTAACTTCACCCAAATATTTCTCCAAAGCCCTTTTTTACCTTGATTTTCAAGTGTTGATTGCATAGTGCATGGCGGATCATTTCACGAATCGTCTCCGCTAAAGAGGTAATTTCCTTCTCCTTCATCTTTTCATGGATTAAAAATTGATTTTCATTGGTTAAAAATGTGTTTTTGGGTCAAATTTTAGAGGGTACCCACGCGTTGAGGTCATCGCAGGTGCCCTATATCGAGAACTGCAACGATCTAGGATCATCGCAGGAGACCCTATAGCTAGGGTGCGATGATGCCACACTGTGAGAATGTGCAGGCCTACGACATCCGCAACCCAAAATTAAAAAAAGATGAATCCAACAAGAAAAAAAACCCAAGAAAGTTTTAATGTGTCTAATCTCATCTTATGGTTCCTTAGAAGGTTTTCCATGGTTAAGGTGTTGGAGTGGCCCGAATGAGAGCACGAAGAAGAAGATTACTTCGCCGAGAATGACGCAGGAATAGTTATGTCCCTCCGACAGTGTGGGTTACTAAAATTCTTCAAGATTCAGGGCATGAGGGGCCAGTTGAGACTACTGGAATACTTGAATTACATGTGGGATGTGAACGAGAAAGCATTTCACGTGGGCTCCCACACACTCACCATAGATATCGAGGATATCTATTTCCTGACATGACTATCTCGTCATGGTTCACAAGTGACACTTACAGGTAGCAGGGGTGGTGGTGAGCCTATAAACTACTACGTCAGTCATCATTGTGTGTCGGGTATTGAGAAACATAGTGGTAAGGCCGCTATCAGGGATGCCCGAGATTTTCCTTTGCGGACTATCCTCTATACTATTACTCACATGGTAGGGAGTGAAACTCCCCATGTGGCTCTGCAGAGCTATTTTCAGTATGCACTGGAATGTATGGAGCCCATAGTCTTCAAGTGGTGCGAAGGGGTTCTAAAAAGCATGAAGAAACAACTTACCAAGTGCAGAAGTGGTGGGTTAAAACAATTTGGATATGGGTCTTTTTTTGTATCCTTCTTCTTGGAGAGGGTCCTTGTCCTATGCTTATAAATGGAGTGGGGTATGCCCTCTCCATAGAATCCAAGGATGAAGAGGTGAGTAGATCTCATGGCTAGACATGGAGGTGGTCGCATAGTCAAATATGACGATGTCTTCTTCCAATGGTTGAGGACTCAGCTACTCATGGTTGAAGATTACATGTATGTCGGAGTTTATTTCCATGGAGATCTGGACCTAGTTCTTTTCGAAGGTTCCTAGTGGGGGGACATAGGTAAGAAGAAAATTTTGTTTATATAATGTTTTATTTTTATTTTTTAATGATACAAAATGTTTTTCGTGTTATTTATTTGATGACTAAATCAAATGCTCTTTGATAATGTAGATGTAGGACCCTATCATCCAGTAGGATCATCCCCTACCTAGAGGAGAGGGGAGAGAGTTGTAGTATCAGGAGTAGTTGCTGTCGATTTCAAGGTCATAGACAAAAACTTGGAGGGACTCACCGTGAATATCCCTGATGCCACAATAGATGATATTCCTAGTAATTATCAACGCCACACAGTGGGCGTATCCTCATCCATCGGTCAACTCCTTCGTAGAGTAGCACAAGCAGTGGCTTGTTATAGTGAGCAATTTTTTTGATGCTTTGTTATATATGAAGCTAGATGCTTCACATTTTTGATATTTTGGTCTTCGGAAAAAAACACTTTTTGCAAACTTTTATCGTTATGAATATGAGGCTTCTACCGACTTACTTGTTTTATGTACAAAGTTTGATTGGATTTTACAAATGTCTCAAATGTCTGTCTAACACATAATTAGACAATGCATATGTTAATGTATTTAGACATCTAGGAATGTGTTGATATCCAATGTAATCAAAATGACATTCCAAGAGGCGAATTCGTAAATATACCCTTAACAAAGTAGGACTCTGGATGGAATAAATATTACTCAACTGTAGGACTACCAACTATGAATCAAGTCATACAATAAGATGGAAAATTCCAAGTGAAACAACGTCAGTTAACAACTCGATAAATGCACTGTATTCTGTGATATTGTTAGTTGCATGACCAAGGAAAACACCATGTAGATTGATCAATTCATCCGTAGGTGCATAGATTGCCAAAGCAACAAATGATAGGTTTTGAGTACTATGACTAGCGCCATCAACAAAGCCAATATAGGGTAGCAAAGACACCGAAATCTGGAAACCAAGGATGACACAAGGTAAGCAGCTGAAGGGTGAAACCAAAAACGAAAAAGCACACAAGAGTATGATACACTAAAAATAAACAACACTCTTGCAAAAATGATTTAAGCATAGTACTTCTTCAAGTAAAGCCCATTTCTGGGTTCACTCAAAGGAATTCCATCATAATCTACCAGGTCATAAGCCCCTTTCTCCAACACTCGTTTAACAATATAAGGACCTCACCACATGGGCTCGAATTTACCGGCCCCTAGCAAATCACGATCTTGCTCGTAAAGAAGAACTAGATCACCTTCAGAAAAAACACGTGGTTTGGCATGCTTGTCATATTGAGCTTTGACATGTTTTTTCCAAGTTTCAATAACTAAGGCAGCATCACGATGGGTTTCATCCAATTGCATCAAGTACAAAAGAAGTTCCTCTTCAGCTGAGGTGTTAGGGAGAAGTTCGACGACTAGTTTCAAAGATGTGATTTCACATTCAATCGGAAAAATTGCTTCGATACCATATACTAACTGAAAATGTGTGAATCTCGTGGAAGACTTAACGGATGTCCGATAGACTCATAATGCTGAGAAAAACATTGTGTGCCAATTTGACTTATGAATTCTTACCATCCGTCGAAGCATAGTAGTAAGAACTTTGTTGATTGCTTTAACTTGGCCATTGGCCTATGGATAATAGGGGGTTGAGTTTTCATGGCGAAGGTCCAACTTCTCAGTAAGTTCAGACATCATGAAATTATGAAAATGACTACCATGATTAGTAATGATGGCTTGAGATACACCAAATCTAGTAATGATATGATTGAATATGAAAAACGATGTAGTTTTCCAAGTATTATCAAATGTAGGCATCGAATCGGTCCATTTAGTGAAATAATCCATAGCTACAATAATATATCCATGCCCCCCATCTGAGTGAGGGTTACATGTCATGAAGACAATGCCCCATTTAGTGAATGGACCAATGGAAACTACAGGGTGAAGAGGAGTAGGGTGAGATAAGATCTTATTGTTGTAGGTTTGACAAGCATGGCATTTCTGGATGGTAGTAATGCAATACTTAAACAATGAAGGCTAGAAATAACCAACTCATAAAATATTTTGGGCAGTGGCATACCCAGCCATATGACCACCACATGCTCCAGAGTGACAGTCATTCAAAGCTTTCTTATCTTCATTGTAGGTGAGACATCATCGAAATATGGAATCAATACCACAACGGTAGAGGGTATCACCAAGGATGATGTATTGACGGGCTTGATATCGTATACGACGACGATCTGTACTAGAAAGATCAGGCCAAAATTTTTGATTCTAGAGATAGATGATAATATCTCCATACCATATGTCATCAGAACTGATCAGAAAAAGGGATTCATCAGGTAAGGAATCCTCTTCCACATTTTCTGTCTCAGTAGAGGGAAGGTCATATATCAATTCGAAAAAACCAAAGAATTCTTTGACTTGGCATGTTCAAAATCCAAATCAAACTCCTGGAGAATAAATATCCATTTAGAGTACTTTCCCCCCAACAATTGTCGAGTAAGGATATGTTGCATGGGGTTGCAATCGAAAATGACTGTGGTTCTGTGTAATAAGATGTAGTGACGAAAACGTTGAAAAACTTGAACAACTGCCAAGGCAAGTTTCTCGACATGTAAATATTTGGTTTCGGTAGTCATGAGACTCTGACTCAAATAGTAGATAACATGTTCATCGTGTGAATCATCCTCTTTGACTAAAACCATGGAAATGGTAGAGTCCGAAGCAACTAAGTACATGAAATAATCTCGGTTGTAGTTAGGTGGAAACAACAGTGGTGTACAGGTTAAGGAAAGTTTTAAACCTTCAAAATCTTTGTTACCAATATCGTCCCATACAAAATAGTAACCTTTCTTGAGAATCTGAGTAAATCCTTTCGTTAATTGAACATAATTGGGAATGAATCGACGTAAAAATTTTGCCTTCCCTTGCAAAATTTGGAGCTGGCGTAGCGTGGAAGGATGAGGTAGATTGAGAATGGCCTCAACCTTTAAGGGGTCTACCCTAATCCCATGTATAGACACGATAAAACCAAGAAGTCGGCCAGATTCCACACAAAAAACACATTTTTGCGGACTCAATTGTATGCGATAATAACGACAGCGTAAGAAAATGGCCCATAAATGTGTGAGGTGATCTTGATGATGCATGGAATGCGTCGGTAGATAATCTAGATAGGGTTGTAAAATGTGCTTAATGTCATGAAAATCATAAGACATAGCACGTTGAAACGTTGCCCCAACGTTTTTGAGACCAAAAGGTAATTTTTGATATGCGAAGGTTCCCTAAGGGAAAATAAAAGCAGTCTTGTGTTGATCCACTGGTAAAATATTGATTTGATTATAGCCAGAGAAACCGTCCATTAAGGAGAAGATTTCACTCCCGGCATAGTCATCAACAATCTGGTGAATGAAAGGGGTCGGATAATTTTCTTTAGGAAGAGATTTATTTATATCCCTATAATCTACACAAATGCAGATCATTCCTTGTTTGTTGTTTATCGGAACAAGATTGGATACCCAATCAGTCAAAGCCACAAGATAGACAAAGCCATCTTTAAGAAATTTCTCAACTTTAAGCTTGATAGTAGAAAATTTACGTGGATGTACTGGGTGAAGTCTTTTTCAAACGGGTTTAGCATCCAGATAAGTCTTAATCGCATGCATAATAATATCAAGATCAATACCAGGCATTTCTTCATAAGTCTAGAAAAAAACATCACAAAATTCTTGGAAAAGGGATTTATAAGTGAGAACCTCATCAGTATAACATGAGGCACCAATATGAACATTTTCCATGACTCTGGGATTAATCGATATGTCAAGAGGAATGGTAGGTGAAATTTTACTCAAGTTCCCTTCATACAAAACATCGTGTGTTGACTCAAGAACATAAGAAATAACAACAACGGTAGACAAAGTCAAAATCCATTGGTAGCTCTCTATGGTATAGCGTTCTAGGAAGAGAAGAGAACGATGATGCCCATTGTCCCATGGAGTATCTTCCATAGACATGACCGACATGATCATCTCATCAGTAGGAAATATCACGTGAAACGGATCAAGAGATGTATCACAGAGAGAAAGAGGAGAGGGAGTTGCTGATTGATTATCTTGATAAGTTGATTCAACCAGAATTAAAGGAATTCGGTCGCCATAACAAAGACAGTCACTAGGGCTAGGTACTACCCATGGGTCATAAGACTCAAGGATTTCATGAATGGAGGTCGATATCATGTTAATTGAGGTGAAAAAACGAGGAGGAATATCGGGTGGTGTGATAGGAAATGTACCCATCAAGGTTGAATCTTTTAAAAGACCCACACCGACATTCTCATAACTGGGAGGTGTTTTCGAAATAAAAAGGTACGTTGCTAGCACGTGAATCAAAATTAAAGAAGGCCAGTTGGTCAATAGTAACGACCTTTCCTTGGTGCGGTAAACATAACACACAAAAAAGGGTAGACACAACTACATGCATGGAATCAATCCATCTACAACCAAGTAGAAGGTTATAATCAAGAGGTGCATCAAAGATCTCAACCTCAACATTGACCGATTTACCTTATAATGTAATAGACAATGAAGGAAAAACACCGTAAGGTTTAAACCCTATACCATTGAAGGTATTAAGAGTATTGTGCGACTCAATAAGGGCAGGAGAGCCAATAGCTTTCCAACAATTAATAGACATAACGCAAGTCAAGGCTCCTTCATTAATAACGACTTGACAAATATTCTTATTTTCCACAACAACTTGGATCTGGAATGCTAACTGAGGAGGAAGCCTTAGAATATGATCTTCCAAGTCAAAGATTATCAAATTGGTATCGGTAGGATCAATTCCACCAATATCCTTTAACAACGCCTTCCATTGAGTAGGAACAATTTGAAGGACTTCGAGAGCTGACATTGCAGAGGGTGGTTGCACAAGGTCTTTTGCAATATTGTAGTTTTGGGCAGCACGTGCGTGAGGATTAAATGAAGAATTTATAACAACACCCTTTGGAAGAGGACGAAGAACTATAGCAAGACCCAGTCGTTTGAGATGAAGAGGATCATTTGGAGGTGAAGTTGGAGGAGGAGGTTGAACCAATGAAGGTGGTAAATCATCAACTTTCTCTTTCTATGGAGAATAATATTTGGCTCGATTTGTGACTAAAACTTCATTCTTCTTGGAGTCACTAGTACACATAAGGACATAAGATGTGGTAGAAGGAGAAGGTTGGTCATGAATGACCAATTGGGCCTGCTGCTGAGAAGGAAAAGGTTGTGACAAAACGACAGGTGTAGGAGGTTTCCCGGTCCCTTGCAAGAACTTAGTAGCCTCAACACGTCATGGACAATCTTTTGTGTAATGATCATCACCACAAATAAGGCAAGGATAATGAACTTTACACTTATCTTTGTCATCATTAGGTTGTGTTTTGGGTTTCTCAGATTGTTGATTGTTATTTTTGTCCTTCTTATTCTTACCCTTCCCTTTCTTCTTATTTTGATTTTTACCGGTAGGTATCGATTGAACTGAATTAACTTTAGAAGTTTTACCTAGAGAAGGAGTAGGAGTAGTAGTATTTTGTACATTAGAATAAATAGACTTTGGATTGGTATGACTGGATTGTGTAGACCGAGTCTCAGCATGAAAGGTGCCAATCACACCATCAACAACATGAGAAGCTACTAGATTGTTGGGGTAGGTTTCGTGGATGGACAAGGAGCATCAGGGATCAAGTCATAGAGTGTGCCCGTTTGTGAATAAACAAGATCCAGATATTGAACACGATTAATCGCCTACTCTTCAGTGATGACACCACTCATGGAAACATCACGGGCTATAGGCCCAATGAGTGATTTGGTAAACCACTCAGCCAATAGTTGACCAAGAAGGCAAAATTTGATTAAGCATCTTCTCCTCCTCCACTTATGGATATGATCAGAAATATGAGTGGAAGAGGATTTTTTAAAAGAACTCAAAACTTCAATTCTTGTTTCATAATGAATAGGCAACTGGTAATGCGTTAATAAATCCATGGCTAGGGTATTAAAGTCATTAAATAATCCTTGTGGCAACTCAATATACCATTTGGCTGTCGAACTCGTGAGAGTTTGTTGGAAAATTCGTAATCTAATAGAGTCATCCATCAATGAGTTGGACAAACACCAAATATGGAATGTCATGACATGATTATTCAGGTTTTCTCCTGATCGACCGTCAAACTTAGGAATATCAGATGGTAATTTGTCTTGTATGACGATCCAATAAGGAGAATGTAAAATAGGATCATTCAAAATCCTAGACAAATCCAGTAAATCCAAACTAGCAAGAAAATACAACTATTTGTTCACTTGAGGAAACTAGTAGTTTTGGGGAGGTAGTCTCGTAGGTATACAAGTAGGACCATAAGCAGTCTGCAGATAATTAGATAGTCTTGAGAGATTCAATTGTGGAGTATTTTGAGTCAAATATCCAACAGGGTTTGGTTGATTAGGTATGTTTCCTTGGAAAGGAACATTAGATTGAAGATTTTGACCCTAGGTAGGATACATAGAATGTGGATACGGTTGTCCTAAATTGGGAGGTACAAAAGAATTAACTTGAGGATGTTTCCCCCTAGACGATTGTGGATTCCCTTGGAAAGGAAGAATCCAAGGTTGAGATTGTAACACAGGTATGCTTTGTCCATAAACTGGGTTATGGCCTCCAGCTTGAGGTTTCCCTCCAACTTGAGGTTGTCCCCCAAATTGAGGTTGGCCTCCAATAGGAATCTGAAAACCAGAAGCGACAAAATGATTGGTGCCTCCCACTGTATTGGAGCCAATAGGACCAGGACGATTAGATCCTCCAGACAAAGGTGGAGGAGGAATGTAAGGCCACCAGGAGAGAAGTTGGGTAGGTGTAGGAACAAAATGACTAGCAACATTATACCCAGGAGGAACAAAAAGTCTCGACCCTCCGGATGGATTCTAGGTAGGAATAACAATGGAATTATTCAAAGCATTATACCCAGGGGGAAGTGACAGATTTTGTCTAAGAGGAAGTGGTGTTCCAATAGGATCTTGAGTGATAACCACATTTCTAGTAGAAAAAACCGTAGCTTGTGGGACCATGGTAGAGTGGGCAATATGGAGAGGAAGAATTGAGTGAGAATCAACCAACAATTGGTCTGAAACTGTGATGACATTACTCGTTGTGCTAGTAAAATGATCTAAAGGTACCGTATAGGTAATAGACATCTCAGGCATTTGCGATGCCATAGTTTGATTATGACTCGTTCCTAGTGTGTCAAAAATATTGTGTCCCGAAGAAGTTCCCCAAACAAAAATGACAGGGACAGAGCTAGGATTAAAAATTCCAGTAGTGTGAGCCAGGGTTCTATATGACTCACTCTGAAAGGGTGGATCGTCCACACCAGAATATATGTGAGGTCCAGTAGGTATGTGAGTATGATCTTCAGTAACAATTTCTCCCAATGAATTTAGCCGAAGCAGAATTGGATCTTCTCTAAGATTCAATAACGGGTTTACAGGAAGTCTGAATGCCTCTAAAGAATCTGAAACAATTCAGAATCCCTCTAAATAATGCGAAATTTCAACCTCAGAGGCTACTTCGTTATTGACTGCTCCCTCAGGAGATCCCTCTGGTGAGCTAGGAAGCAAAGGGAGGTAACCTTCCATATCTTCCAGAGGTAGCCCTTGCATCCTACGTGAACGGTGAATGTTGGCTTAGCCAAATAAAGAATGAAACAAATCTATGGCCAACTAGAAAAACAAACAACAATCACTAATAAAATCTAGAAATCAAACCAAGCAAACAAACCTTCTTATTTCAAAGTCACTAGTTGGTGATGAAATCCAACATCGTGAAGTCAACAAAAGAAGGGGCTGGGATAAAGTGGGTGGAAAAGTTACGTTGACAACCTGCTTAACGAACTTATGCCCTGGTGCAAGATCCCACACATAATCATGGGTATACCCTCCAAGGAGCCCAAGTGAGTTTGGCCAACATCGATTCCAGATACTGTGAAGCGTTTCCCCTCCACAGTCACTTCATGTAAAGAGCCTAAAGAGATAGGCTACTAAGGTTACCAATTATGATAATAATGCCTGGGGAAACAATCGACAGTCCGATCTAAGCGCAACGGAAGGGTATCTAGCCCGAAATCAACTCAAGAATATCCCACACATAATCCTGGGTATACCTTCAATTGACCCCCAATAATACATGCAATCTCTACACTAAGACCGACAAAGCAGGGTGAGTAACTTTTCCAGTCCTAATGCGACCTCATGATTGACCCTTGTGTTAGAAGGAATTCCCAGGACAAAATGTAGCAAGTGGATTTGAACTCTCCCTATCACAAGATACTACTGTGTGTTTTGATGCTTTGGAGAGTGTGCCTTACAACCTATTCCAAAGTTCTATCCTAGCTAATGTTGGTGAAGAGAATTTCTAGAAAATAAAAGTTGCTAATAAATTTGAAAATTACGTTGTATTTTAAAAGCTGTTGTTTACTCAAAAGGGAAATCAAAATGAAACTGATGATGTATGTGACCTTGACCCAATAAAATTCAAGAAGATATGTTTGTGCAATTTTTCAATTCGATGAACTCTAATTATAGTATGGAGAAGGTATCTCTTTTTGAAAAACAAAAGCTACAAAACTCAAATTTTCAATTCTTGAATGAACAAAATTCAAAATAATCATGAGCTACAAAATTTTCCAATTTTCTCTTTTAACAAAATATTTTGAATGTAAAACTTTTCTTGTGGACAATTACTAAAAACAAGAAATGACTTCATCTCTTTCTTTCTCAAATCAAATTAGAGATGTAATGAAGAAAATAAAGAATAATCCAAGAAAATTAACACACTCTCAACACAATTCCCAAATCAAACTTATAACGTAGACAAAAATGGAAATGATAGGAAATCCTTTTGTCGAATGCAAACAAAAATGTCTCTCAATCAATAAACAATCTAGAACATAAAAACAATCCAAAAATTCGAATAAGTCAAAGACCCTTTGTCAAACAAGCACTCAGGACCAAGATCCAGAGATTATACCCTTCTAACAAAACTCAAAAGTAAAACTTGCAAAATTTACAAAGAAGAACTTTCAATTTTTGAAAACCAATCAAATGCAATCTTTAAACTCATAAATCAATCAAACACTAGTGTCATAAGTTCATCCCAGGCAACTGAGGAAAAACTGGGTGGAAAAAAGAAAAATTGACCCTCTCCAACAATTCCTACAGGAATCGTCGCGGGTTGCAGTCGAGCATAGTGCGATGATCTAGGGTCGTCGCAGTCTGCCAATAGGGTACAGTGCAAAGTCTTCGCACTAGTCTGCACCCATAGGGTGCGATGTTAGAGGATCGTCGAGGTCTGTCTATATAGAACAATGCAACGATCTCTTAAACTAAGAAAAAAATGAGAGAAAGACAAAAAATCTAACTGAACCTTTAGACCCAGGGAGTCCAGATGGATCTCCCATAGACTCAGAGAATGAATTTAATCAAAAGAAGGCACTCTAAAAGAAAATAAGAGGCAAAAAACCAAAATAAATTTGTATCCCCAGTATGGTCACCAATTTTGTTATCAGATTAATCGGTAAGTGTGGACATAAACAGATCTCCTTAGATCCCACTGGAAACTAGAACAAAACATAACATAATGCACACTTCACCTTAAACTTCATTATCATATGAACTAGTTTAATGAGTTACAAGTGGCGTACCTTTTAAAAAATTATTGTCCTCGCTAGTGTCATCTTTGTAGCTCCTTCGTTCAGTTTGCAGAATGGTAAGCATGTCTAAGAATCACAAACCAACAACGAAGGAAAACAAAGATACATACATTTTAATGAAGTCTATGTATATGATCAAGGAATTATACAATAGAAGACAATATGCTTATATAGGGAAGAAATGCATTATTGTATTAAGTGAATAGAAAGTGGATAATATAACCCATGCCTTGATGTTGCAAGGTCCCCTTTCAATGGCTCTTTTCTCCAAAACACACACCTTTGCTCCAATGCCTTGAATGAAGAAGATCCACAATCTGACTTGAAGAACTAAAGCAAAGCTCTCAAGCATAATCTAAAGTAGAACTCTCCATACAATTCTTATCCTATTCAACCTTATCCTTTTCCATGAGATATCCCTCCTTATATAGTGTGAAAGAGAGATGGCTGAGGAGATTAGGATGATCCCACCAAATCAAAGAAGTGAGTAAGATCCAAACTGATCGGAGGCCACCTCATCTTCTAGAAGATCCCCTTCTAGAACATTCATGAAATTTGACTTTTCCCAAGCTTTAAGCATCATATCACCCTATGCACTAGCAACATGCCACGACGTCGTAGTCTAGGTATAGTGAAGAGTGCGACGATCAAGCATCGTTGTACCCCATGCATATAGCAGGGTGCAATGACCTTCCTTCATATGGTTTTTGGCAGAGGAAAGGAAATCACTTTTCCCATGGAGAAAGTCTCTTTTAATATTTTTTAGGGAACATGAACACATGTTGTTAGGTGATCACTGAGGTGACCAAAATAATGTGTAAACAATTCTAATAAGGAATATAATAATCAAAGCTATGGATATAAAGTAGATCAAACTCAAGAATGAAAACTCCTAAAGAAAAATGTGACACAACTCCAAAACTTGATAATGTCATACAAGAATATTATCCATTACCTAACAAATGGAAATTAATAGAGGAATATTCTCATAACAAGGATAAAGAAACTTCTGGTGCACATAATAGTGACGTTGATGATGAATCTTCAACAATAAAACAACCATAAGAATTGAGTGATGAGTATCTCAGAAATTTTCCAATCCTATTTTAATGGTCCACTGAGACTCCTTCTCAAAGAAAAATTAAAAACAAAGAAGGGAAGGAGAAATTAGGGAAGACTTGAAGCACATAAAAATGAATATGATCATCGAAAGCATCATGGTTTGATGATATAAATCTATGCAGGATCTGACATAGTTTATTGCAGGTCTTCATCTGCCCAGGAACAATATAGGTTATGTATTGGTGTCAGAATGGTTATAAGTGGAAAAAACCTAAAATGGAAGTTACTATGTGAGAAATAAAAGGAATGAACGGAAAATTATGCAGCAGTGAGGTGATGATGAAGATAGACTGAGTACAAGTTTGAAAATGAAAAGACTGGAAACTAAAATTTCACAGATAGTGTTTGTGACAGAGAAAATCTAAAAGATAGATTGGCTTGTCGATGCGTGCCTGAGTTAGTTAGATAACTAGATCAATTCTAGTTGAATAGATTATATTCTATCAACAAGATAATTCATGTGGCAAGAAAAGTATAAAGTCTCTCAGATGACTTTAAAAACAAGTGTACAATAAAGAAGCATATTGGATAAATATGGATACATCTGGTTAGAGATCAATGAGAAGCAATGGATAGGTCAAAAGGTCATTTGAAAAGTATAAGCTTAAGTTGTTCAGTGTTCCAGTAGGAAAATAATATTCATAGTAGTAGGATGTATATAGTGGTATACATGGCATCCTGTATAAATGACAGGGGGAGATATCTTGTCAAAAAAGAAATACCCTTTCAGAAACAAAAGGGAAGAGAAGTTAGAACCAGAGAGAGAAGTTTGACAGGGGGAGTTATTTAGTTATGGTAGGCAGAGCATGATTGTAGGGGGAGTTACCCACGTTAATATTCTGGTTAGCAGCATATAGATAGAGATTAATCATAGGGGGAGAAACCCTTTTCCATTGATGTCAAAGGGGGAGAGTAACTTCATAGGAGAAAAGCATCATCGTAGGCAGAGTTTGTGTATGAAGTTAGAGTTTTTCCCTCAATGAAAAAGGGGGATATTGTTGGACATATTCTCATTGATGTCAACAACCGATGTCATTACGTTATAATTATGAGTTGGTATGAACAAAGTGAAAAATAATCTACCTATATCTTAAGAGAGGTAGTGTGCATAAAATCCATGTATAGAAGGACTAACAAAGTCCAAGGAATTAAGAGATCAGGAGGGTTAGCGACTGAAGATCAACAGATCAAAAGATTAGAAGAGATGATGGACATAAATCTTAGAAGGGAAAGTGAACTGCATAAACGTGATCAGGATTGAAATCCCCTTAGTAAAACTACCAAAGAATTGAGGAAGGATCCTGTCCACTAATTTAGATTTTGGGACAAACTAGGATTGTCAGATTACAAGAGAAGGATCGTTGGAGGAATGGTCAACGATCAGATCAAGTTGTGATCGTTGGATACGCAAGAGCCAGATCAAGGGAAGGGATTGATTGCAAAGCGCGAAGAGAGAATTAAAAATGCACTATTTCCAATCCCGTAATTAGTCTAGAATGTCAGATCTCATCAATTCAAATATTGATGACTGTGGTTGATCCACCAAAAATCGCACAACTTCAATTGTGGAGTTTTGGCGACGGGATAAACCACACGCAAGTTACGGTTTCTCAATCCACACCAACTGTCGATGGTCACCCACCAATAGATCTACGGTTGGCATCAATTCCACTACCAAATGAACAAGTTTCCATTGCGGAACTCGACGATAGTTTGAAACGTCGTGCTAGTTGAGGACCCCACAATCATCCCTAATCGTTGATATACTCCGAGAGAATTCTCGATCGTTGGATAAGCTTGAGTAGAAGGACAGAGTAAGCCATAAAGAAAGACCATAAGCTCTGGAGAATACATGATGATCATTGGATCAAGATCATGGTCAACTCCGACGATGACCACTTCGATGAGAATGTGTTGAGAACATGTAAACTCACCTGAAGGCTGAAGTTTTGAAGTCATGAAGTAAAGACACGTAGCACACACATCAGGAGATCCACGTCAATAGACCATGTCAACAAGGACATGTGGTAAAATTAGATAATGAAAGGTGGAAATATGAAATTGGCATTTCAAGTACGTGTAAGTCACGAATCTAAGTGACACATGAAAACAAATCGGCCAGTGCTAAGTTAGCGGTGATATCAACATTTTACTTCACTTCGGGAGTATGTACTTCGGGGGAAACCAGTTTCTAAGCATTAAT
This sequence comes from Picea sitchensis, assembly GCA_010110895.2. Lineage (NCBI taxonomy): Eukaryota > Viridiplantae > Streptophyta > Pinopsida > Pinales > Pinaceae > Picea > Picea sitchensis. The sequence goes on from SNQJ01S0032976.1 coordinate 65,514, forward strand.
AACTACTTGAAGCATCGAAGGCCAAATTTAACGATAATCATTGATCTACTTCAGAGTATTGTCAGCCGTTGAGACTTATGGACATGCGTCTTTGATCCAGAATCCCTATTGATTGCAAAGACTAGAGATCATTGAACATCAAAGTTTCGAAGTGAACAAGGACTGTTCATCGTGCAAATGAAACATAGACAATCTGATCTATTTTGGTGAAATCTTCTTCGGAAGATTTGAAAGGTTGAAATTGGCAAAAGTCTTGAAGGACGAAGGCGCGAAGTAAATAGTGGTAGTCCATCTTAATTCTTTATTAATTCACAACCGTTGGATTAAGCAGTGAAAGGATAAGTGTATGGATCAAATCTGACCGTTGATTTGGTTCCGGGAAATCATGACAACCATCGGATAAACACATTCCCGTGTTGACCACTTCGGTGCTGACTAAACTCTGAAGGAAATTAGAACATGAATGATCTGGACCTCCGAATCCCTGGAGTCCCAAATTCTCGAAGTAAATGAGAATTGTCCATCTCTTCGTGGAAAGTAAAAATGTGACCATTGATTTTATTAAGTGATCAAGCACTCGCTTGGCCTAGCGCCTCACCCGTGGTCATATGGAATAAGAGAAATACAGGTAAAATATAATACATTGCTTAAGTTGATAAGCCCGTTGTTTTGCGTTGTCGTTCATATGAAATGGTTTGAAGGAATCGCCTTTGAAGAACTCGATTTATGAAATATTTGCAGAGACATAGAATCGAGTTGAAAAGAAATCAATCCATACCTGTGATCAATTTACAAAAAGCACTCTCACTAAATTAAAAGAATTATCAATAATGTTTAAATAATAATAGTGATTATTGTTAATGTTAGAATGGTGAGGTGCGATGGTCCAAAATAAGGGACACAATGTTTCATAGCTCACACCAGTTGGAAGAGTATATAAATGAGAAAGAGTGGTAAGAAGAAAGTGTCTTTACAGTCCATATAAGAAGATCAAAACATAAACAGAGTCCAAGAAGAATAACTGTTGGTTCTTATGAAGTGAGGGTGGAAGGGAGGAGCATGGAAGGATTCATATCCTTACTAAAGAAAATTGTAAAAGATAAGGGAGTTAGTGCTTCCTAGGGTTGGTACCCTAAATACAAGGGAGTTGGTGCTTCCTAGGGTTGGTGCCCTAAAGACAAGGTAGTTGATGCTTCATAGGGTTGGTGCCCTAAATAAGGGTATTAGTGTCTCCTAGAGTTGGTGCTCTAAAAATGATTGGTGTCCTTCACTATTCTTTATAAAAACTTGTAATTCATGTTGAATATATTTATATAATTTATTTTGCATACAATTCATTGTTGATTTATTGTGGTAATCAATAAAATATAAAAAGTAACTACTAAATTGTGAAAAAGGGGAATACTGATTCACCCCCCTCTCAGTATTCCAACAATTGGTATCAGAGCGGGTGCCTTCAACACAGTCTAACAACTAGAAGGTAGATACTGAAGATGGATCAACAAGAGGGAATGTCTAATAACAAAGCACCATTTTTCAATGGAGAAGGCTATTCTCTATGGAAAATAAGAATGAAAAACTTCCTATTGGCTCTTGGTTTTGATATCTAGAAATCTGTTGTAGATGGTTACACTACACCAACTACTCCACCCAAAGATGTTGTAGGAAAGAAAATTTGTAATGACAACTCAAGAGCAGTTAATGGAATTCTAGGAGGGTTGACTAATTCTATATGTGTGAAGGTTATGCATTATAAATCAGCCAAAGAAATCTGGGACAAGTTGGAGGCTGTATATGAAGGAGATGACAAAATATGGGAAGCCAAACTACAGACCTATAGAATTCAGTTTGAGAATATGAAAATGAAAGAAGAAGAAAATATTGTTGAGTACCTTCATAGGGTAGATGAAGTGGTTAATTCAATCAGAGCGGCAGGAGAAGAAATTACAAATAAACCTATTGTGAAAAAAGTACTAAGGTCATTACCTATGAGATATGATGCAAATATTTCTACAATTGAAGATAGATCTGATCTAAACACACTCACAGTTGATCAACTTCATGGAATGTTTACAGCATATGAAATGAGAACATGGAATGATAAATCAACAAAAGATGAAACAACCTTTAAAGCATCTAAGACAAAAATGAGGCAGGAGAAAAATACCAATGACAAGTCATCAGGTATATCAGATATAGAAGAGGCCAAATTTATAAAGAAACTCCAGAAAGGATTTGGAAAATATAAAGGAAGGTTACCTTTAAAATGTTTCAACTGTGGTAGAATTGTACACTTTTCTAACAAATGTCCCTATCCCATACAGGATGAAAATGATGAAGAAGTTCACAACCAAGAAAACCAATACAAGAAGAATTTTTATAAGAAAAAGACAAAATTCTACTCTAAAGAAGATAACAGCTCTTCAGACATGACTGAAGATGAAAACTCAGAGCTTTTGTTTATGGGAATGAAAACTCAAGATGATAAACATTTAGAACATGAAGAAGACGAGAACTTCGAAGAATAAATCCATAGTGTAATTGAAGATCTAGGAAAAACTAAAAAACAAAACAAGGTACTAAGAAGAGAGATTCTAGAGATTAAAGAAGCTACTAAATCAAGAGAGAGGAAAGTTTCCAAAATCCTCAAGGTGTCAGAACAAACCATCAGTGATTTGAAGTCCTAGCTCTTGGAAGCTAATGAAACTAAAGAAATCATTTTAAAACATCCTAGTGATAAAAAACAAGCATGTGAGAAACTAGAAGCTGAGATTAAGAAGATAAAAAGTGAACTTGGGAAATAAAAGAAGAGATCAAACTTTGGAAATAGTTCAAATATCTTGGATGAAATTCTCAGTAGTCAAAGGTCACCAAACAACAATATTGGTTTGGAATACACCTAAGACTCAACTTCTACATCACAAGGATCTGTCAAAACACCAATTAGTTATACAGATGCTCTAAAGGGATCCTTAAGAAGAGAATATAATAAGGCAAATATGATACCATTGAACACTGTTCCACATAAATAGAAATCAACATTCCCTACTAAAGTAAAAAATTACAAGAAGAATACAATCACCAGAAGGAATCCTATTAATAAATATCTATTCATTGGATACTATTACTCTTGCAATAATTTTGAACATAAGGTAGTACACTGCAAAGATTATGGACAATACAATAACATAACTGTCCAAAGATATAAGAACAATAGGTACAATACAAAGAAGAGAAACTACAACTCATTTACTCCTTTGCAAAACTTCAATATCGAATGTAAAAAATGCAACAACTATGGTCATAAAACCAGAGAATATAGATTACCAATACAATCCCTAAAAATAGGAAACCCTAACAAACAGAATAAGAAGACATGGAAAAGAAAATTTGAAGTACCAAACAAGAAAGATGATGAAAACATTGCTCATGAAATTGATGAAGTTAATAATAGGAGATTGGTGGGTAAAAATTCTAACAAAGAATATAATAATCAAAGCTATGCATATAAAGTAGATCAAACTCAAGACATGAAAAGTCCTAAGGAAAAATCCAACACAACTCCAAAACTTGATAATGCCATACAAGAAGATTATCCATTACCCAACAAATGGAAATTAATAGAGGAATATTCTCATAACAAGTATAAAGAAACTTTTGGTGCACATAATAGTGATGTTGATGATGAATCTTCAACACTAGAACAACCAAAAGAATTGAGTGATGAGTATCTCAGAAATTTTTCAATCCTATTTTAATGGTCCACTGAAACTCCTTCTCAAAGAAAAATTAAAAGCAAAGGAGGGAAGGAGAAATTAGGGAAGACTTAAAAATCATTCCCATTGATGCTCCTATGAGCATTGAAGCACATCAAAATGAATATGATCATCGAAAGCATCATGGTTTGATGATATAAATATATGCAGGATATGACATAGTTTATTGTAGGTCTTTATCTTCCCAGGAACAATACATGTTACGTATTTGTCTCAAAATGGTTATAAGTGGACAAAACCTAAAATGGAAGTTACTATGTGAGCAAGAAATGGAATGAATGGTAAATTCTGCAGCAGTGAGGTGACGGCGAAGATACACTGAGTACAAGTCTGAAAATGAAAAGATTGGAAACTGAAATTTCAGAGACAGTGGTTCTGACAGAGAAAATCTTAAAGATAGATTGGCTTGTCGATGCATTCCTGAGTTGGTTGGATAACTAGATCAATTCTAGTTGAATAGATTACATTCTATCAGCAAGATAAGTCATGTGGCAAGAAAAGTATAAAGTCTCTGGGATGACTTTAAAAATCAGTGTACAATAAAGAAGCATATTTCAATAAAGATGGATACATCTAGTTAGAGATCGATGAGAAGCAATGGATAGGTCAAAAGGTCATTTGAAAAGCATAATCTTCAGTTGCTCAATGTTCCAGTAGGACAACAGTATCCACAGTAGTAGGATGTATATAGTGGTATACATGGCATCCTATAGAAATGACAGGGGGAGAGATCTTGTCAAAGAATAAATACCCTTTCAAAAACAAAGGGGAAGAGAAGTTAGAAGCATAGAGATAAAATTGATAGGGGGAGTCATTTAGTTATGGCAGGTAGAGCATGATTGCAGGGGGAGTTACATATAGACATAGATTAATCATAGGGGGAGAACCCTTTTCCATTGATGTCAAAGGGGGGGAGTAACTTCATAGGAGAAAATCATCATTATAGGGGGATTTTGTGTATGAAGTTAGAGTGTTTCCCTCAATGACAAAGGGGGATATTGTTGGACATATTTTCATTGATGCATTTTCATTGATGTCAACAACCAATGTCATTACGTTATAATGATGAGTTGGTATGAAAAAAGTGTAGAAGAATCTACCTATAGCTTAAGAGAGGTAGTGTTGGGGCTCAAAAATGTCATATTTTCATCCGCCTTTCCCTTCACCATTCTTCACATTTCATCGCCCCATTAACCTTTCATGATATCATTTTCATAAATATATCTGGGTTTCACCTTATTATTCTCCACTTTATTCATTTTAATATTAAAAGGGAATTTGTGATTAAATATTAGAAAATCGACATGTTTTCATATATATCTCAAAAATGTGTGAGCTTTTTAATGTGTAGGAATATGTGAAGGATTAATTCAAAAAGACTTCTCGAATATCTCCTCCACCATTTCAAGGAGATAGTAATTCAAGCCTATTCCAAGGAGAAGATCATGGATATTTGGTTGGCATATCTTATCCAAGATGATTGAGAGATATGTGTGACAATTTGAAGGGATTATATTTTGTAATAATGGGAAATTGGTTGAGAGAAAAGTGGATCTGTAATTATGAGATGGTTATCTTATCTTCAAGGATCTCATGTATAAAAGAGAGTGCTCTCTCTTCATATGGGAGTAGTCATTTAGTCGTAGTCATTAGGATTCAAGTAGAAATTTGGATTAGTCTTAGATTTGTAATTGGGAAGAAATGGATTCTTAGCTTTGATTCATAGTTTTCGTTTCCATGCTTTCATTATTCTGTTATGAATATTGATTCGATTATTGTAATGTAAGATTGCTTCATTGGTGTGAGCTCACATATGTTGTTGTGTCATTAAACTCTTCACATGTTGTATTGCTTTTCCTTCATGTAGATTTCCATTCTTAGATTAATTTCATTTACGCAATTCAATTCCAAGTCGTGTGTTTCAACTTCTTGCATTAGGTTAATGATTCAATTTCAGTTGTAGCTTCAACAGTAGATTAGATTAATTCCACTTAGATCCTGCATATACTTTGCGTGTGCTTCGTAAGTTTACGAACCTCAGATTGACAAACCATATGGTTGGGAAAGTACTACAATGCAATTAATACACCATTAGTTTGGTCCAATGTAAGGACTGTCGTTCCCTTGTTACGATTGTTGTTCCCTTTGCAGGCAGTGTCATTCATTTGAATGGGACAACTGTTGTTCCTTTTGTTACAATTGTTTTTCCCTTTGCAGGTGTTTCATCTCTAGAGGATGAGGTGTTGAAAATGGAAGGTAGGAACCTATGTAGGAAACAAGTAAAATGCTTGTGCCAACACCTACCTTCGGTTGATGCATATAGGTTTTTTTAGGACATCTTTAGAGCCCAACATTTTGGCGTCGTTGTCGAGGAAGCACGATGGATTGAGGTATCAATTTATTTTTTTCATTTCAATTCATGCAAGTGTGATCTAGATGTGTTGGTAAGGGGTCATAGAAGCTACTTGAGTGGAGACTCCTCATGTTCTCCCTGCCAACTATGTAAGTGTGAATTTCAATTTCTGCAAAGAGTGTTTCAATTCCTGCAAATTTCAATTTATGCAAGATTGTTTAATTTCTGCAAGTGTGATCTACATGTGTTGGTAAGAGGGTCATAGCAGCTACTTGAGTGGAGACTCCTCATGTCCCTGCCAACTACCAAGAGTGTTTTATTTTTGCAACTGTGACGAGTAATTGTTTTATGTTTCAATAAGAGTGCTTTTATTTAAGTTTTTTCATTTAGATTTCATTTTTGGGTATTGTAAGCATCTCTTTAACAAGATGGTTTAACAATGAGTTTAATCTTGAAACAACTCACTCATATCCTAACAAAAGTTAGGATCTCCTATTCTCTGGAAGAGGAGATCTTGACAGCAGTCGAAAGCTTAATTACTCCTCCAACAACAAATGATGAATCAACATACGAAGAATCCTGCATATTTAATGAAGAACAATTAGGTGAGTAGAAGATCAAGAAGGACAATGAGGAGCTGCAACATGATCTGAGCAAGACAAATTTCACCTACGAAATCCTGATTGAACAATGGTTTCAAGCAAGTACTAGGTTAGTTCCATTTAGTTTTTCTTTTTATTTTGTTAATTTAGAGTTTCAGCAGCTAATTTCGCACATTTATACATATTTTCGATTCTCATTTCTGAAATTAAAAGATAACATATTTTTATTACTATTGTGTGCTTGGCTACATTGGCTATTTGACTACATGTAACTAGTCTCTAATTTTTAATTAACGTAGTGTAGGTAGGACATTATTTTCAAGTTTTTTTTATTTTTTAGAATAAGAATGCTCTCCTCCGCGCTTCGTGAGATCGCAAGGATCATAAAGTAGGATGACTGATTGATTTCAGGAAGATTAATTGATTGATGATGAAAAAATTGCCTAATCTGTTTTTCGTTTACAATTTGTTTCCATTTGCTCACAATTTTTTTTGCAAAATCATTTTTTATTTTTTTATTTTTTTATTTTTATTTTTAAACATAATAGAAAAAAATAAATACATAAATAAAAATTTGTGCATCCTTCCGTCTGCAAATAAAAACAAAAAAATAGTAAGTACATAATAATAATAATAATAATAATANATAAATGAATAAGGTCTGCAATTTGTACAAGATAAGAGTTTCCTTTTTCCATGCTAAAACTCCAAGATGAAACAACAATTGAAACAATGTGCACTCTTCTCATTTTTTACTTTTGGTCTGGTTTATTTTTTGTTTTTGTGGAAACAACGCCATGTTTTTTCCTTTGTCCCTTATCCTGTAGATGCCTGGAAATAGCCTTGTAGACAAACAAAATATCATGAATTTTAAATGCACAGAAACCATCACATAAGCAATTTGCAATTTCACGTGAGCCTTGATCCAAATATGTTATATCAAGCCAAATAGACAATAAGAATATTTGTTAAAAGTTTTGAATGATGGCGCTCATAAGTTTTAAGGAAGTGGATCTGTTTTTAGATTCATATCCCAAAAGTAATCATTTAACGCAATTTTTGCGATCAATATTTATCTCCTCGTATCTTCAATATGGGATCCACTTGTACGTTCAACTGAAAAGATAGATTTTTCTACCAGAGGTTGCATGACTGAATCTCATTTATTGTTTGATTGTATATCAATTTGATTTGCAAGAATATTCTTGCCAGTCCATTTCTTCCATATCTAATGATGATTTTCATTTATTGTATTGGCGATATTATTTCCAAACCTTCAGTGTCCATGTTATATCTAAATTTAGGGTTGCGTCACTCCCTAAAATTGGAAGCGATATTCTACCCGTAAGTCTCTGAGTATGTTTCTAACAAAATGTGTGTTCTCAACAAGGATTTTGATCGAAAATATGGTTACGAGTTTGCCACGAGGGCACACAGATCCTAAGCATTATCAACGCCCGGTTGATTGGGATACATTTTCTATGGATCTAGTATGGTCAATTGATTAGATCCAATTTTTGTTATCCATCTAGATCCCACTCTACCAGTTCTAACCATACACAATTGGTCGTTTGATTGCTTATTCTTTGATGAATTTCTAGATCTTAACACTCGCCTATCTAGACACCCTCTTCCTCCGATATCACCCGATGGTTGCCTTAATTCTCACATGAATTACCTTTTAGTCTGATTATGATATCATGTTTGCATGGATACCATCTTGCATGGATTGAGAATGACAATTGAAATTTTCTTTCAATTTCTGTACATTTTCTATCCGAAAATCGCATACTATCTGAAAGGCCTAACTGCAGTTACCATTTAATACACGTTGTGTTGCACTAACTTCTCCAGATAATTTACAGTGTAAATGGGGTTTTGTCTAGATACAGATGGAATTTGAAGATTGTATGAGATGGTGGATGAAAATGGGGATGGGAAACTGACTGTAACTAAAATGAATCATTACTTGAAAAGACTCAAAATGGATATCTCAGAATGAGACTTGAAATATATGATTACACCAGTTTCTAAAAGCGAAGATGGTAGCTTGACATTTGATGAATTTGTTAGCCTGTGTCAATTTATACTAGATAATAGATTAGAAGATGAATTACTCAGTGACGACGAGTGCAATGATTTGATGGAGGCTTTTAGGGTCTACGATATGGATAATGACAAATTCATCTCCTCCATGGAGCTTCAACAGGTGCTGTGTAATTTGGGATTTATGCAGGGGGAAGAGTTGGTGAACTACCAGAGGATGATACGTGCATATGATCCCGACACCAACGGGCTCTTAGACTTTTCGGAATTTAAAAACATGATGACCTAGAATATACCTACGCTTCCTGTTGATCTTCACAAGCCCTAGATTCTTCGCCTCCATAGCTAAATCGAAGTATCATTTGTAGAAGCCCTCATGAGTTTTGGGATTGAATTAAACTTTTAAGATGGATTTTTTATGAGTCAATTTTAGGTTTATGTTCATTTTATGATTATGGTGATGTTGGTTGTAAAATGATTTTATTTATGAGTTGATATTTGCATATAAGGAATTAGAATCTAAGAAGCAACATTATAGTAGTGGGAATTTTTTATTAACAAACATTTTAAATATGTTCAGTGTGTATTGTCTAAAAATAAATAAATTATACAACCATGAAAAGAAAGAAAACATTATAAAAATTAAAAATTAAAAAATTAAAAAAAACACTTAAAACTTAAAAATCAAAACAACAAAAACAAATAAAATTGCAAATGGATGTTTTCATCATTCCTCAAAACAATAATCTCCAAGCATGTTTTTTACGCTTTACGATGATTTATTTTTCTCAAATCACTTCAAGCTGCAATGCGATGAAACAAGCATGAAATGGAAACATGTACACCACACATTTTATTTTATCGCATTCATACTTCTTTCTGCGTGATATGCCTTTTTTTCGAACTTCTCAGAATTTTGCTTGCAGGATTAGTACTCACATTTTTCAGGTTCAGAGACGATCAGATTTTGTTGCTGAAGTGATTTTCAAGAATCACAAAACTTTAAAAAAAAACATGCTTTGTTGACTACTTGAAGGAGATGTTACTCATCATAAACATCATGACGTTTTCTGTTACACAAAAACCTTTCATAAACCCATTTGCGTCATGAATGTTTACCCCATTTTTCCTTCAAACATACATTAGTCATCCATGTCTTGAAGTCCACTTTACATCACCTTATCAGTCACAACTTCACACATGCCCATTCTTTTCTAAGTCACATACATCTCTTTATCTTATTTCAGTTCATTCTGCCTTGTCAATAAAATCAGTCACCTCCTTTTCCATGACTACATTGCCTTGCCATAAACACTATTGCTACTAAGATCTTTCCTATAGTCCTACCAATCTTTTTGTCAAAAATCGCGTTGATTGATGTGAGATTTCTTAAGGCCCACCTTTCAACAAGTCTTGCCCCATCGACCTCAACACCTTATCTGAGATATAGAATATAGTCCATTTTGAGTACCTAGAGGCTTGCATGCCTTAATGGCAAGTTCTCTTGCTGAAAATCATGGGAATACATCAATGTCCCTTGATCGTCAGATCTTGCAAGTGGCTCGACATCAACTCATTCATTTTCACTTTGCAATATGTACTTAGGTACCTTGGCACTAATTGACATCAATGGTGAGTTTGCGTCGCATTGGTTAACGACATTCATCAATGGCTAGTAATGCAATGACTTCTCTTCATGCTCAACATAGACACATTCATTTGCATGACTAGAATTGTACCATCGAGTTTCACAGCGGGTGAAGACTATACACTTTTCCATGACTCCTCAGCAGTTACAACAACATGACTTCAGCTATATGAGAGTAATATAGTTCCACTTTCATACTTCCTATTTTCCATGATTCATCAGTAGTAGTTCAAATTCCTCCACTTCACATTCTCTGATCCAACAGTTACAACATTTGCATCTACAACATTCATAGTTACATTTTCATGATCCTGTAGCAGTGAAATCTTCCATGCTCTAGTAGTCACATCAACCATATTCCTCTTGCATAGTTCATCCACATTTTGGGTAAGTGGAGGTATGTTATTTTCTAAACTTTAATCATGTAATTACTCAACTGCTAGCAATGAATAATTTGGAAAATTCCCTCACCAAGCCCCATTTCCTTTTCACTTCTATGACCCATGCCAAGTTGCATGCAGACATGAAACCAAATCAGTTGGGGGGTAGGGGACTTTATTCACTATCATCACTCCATTTTACCACTACCATCATTCCATTTTTCGTCTCATTTACCATTTACCAACATTTATTTTCCAATGATACTCTGTTGAACTTTGCTTCATAAGCATTGATATACATATTGGCATGATTCACAAATATGAAAAAGGGCTTTCTTATACTCAGTGATGTTTCCTTATGCACATTGATAGCTTATCTTTTCTAGTAAGTATATGGGCAAATTATTATCATAACAACAAGAGAACAAATAACGAAATGAATGTTGTTAACACAAGAACCAACATTCTTTATATTCATGGTTGTCACACAAGAACCAACTATAAGAAAATGACAACTGTTACTCATGTAAATCCCATCCTGGAAACATTCATTATCATCACTCAAAGCCGAAATTCAGATGCCAAAATTTCTTAAGAAAATCCATGCACAGTTGCATGCAGACATGCAACAAGTTCAGTTGGGGGGTATGTTGGGACTCGTAAATGTCATATTTTCATCCACCTTTCCCTTCATCATTCTTCACATTTCATCGCCCCATTAACCTTTCATGATATCATTTTCATAAATAATTTGGGTTTCACCTTATTATTCTCCACTTTATTCATGAAGTTAGAGTGTTGCCCTCAATGACAAAGGGGGAGATTGTTGGAAGAATCTTGTCAAAGAAGAAATACCCTTTCAGAAACAAAGGGGAAGAGAAGTTATAAGCAGAGAGAGAAAATTGACAGGGTGATTCATTCAGTTATGGCAGGTAGAGCATGATTGCAGGGGGAGTTACCCGAGTTCAGATTTTGGTTAGAAGCATACAAACATAGATTAATCATAGGGGGAACAACCCTTTTTCATTGATGTCAAAGGGGGGGAGTAACTTCATAGGAGAAAAGCATCATCACAGGGGGAGTTTGTGTATGAAGTTAGAGTGTTTCCCTCAATGACAAAGGGGGAGATTGTTGGACATATTTTCATTGATGTATTGTCATTGATGTCATCAACCAATGTCATTACGTTATAATGATGAGTTGGTATGAAAAAGGTGCAGAAGAATCTACCTATATCTTAAGAGAGGCGGAGTGCATAAAATCCATGTACATAAGGACTAAGAAAGTCCAAGGAATTAAGAGCTCAGGAGGGTTAGCGACTGAAGATCAACAGATCAGAAGATCAGAAGATATTACACACATAAAGATCAGAAGGGAAAGTGCATTGCAGAAATGTGATCATGATTGAAATCCCCATAGTAAAACTACAAAAGAATTGATGAAGGATCTTGTCCACTCATGTAGATTTTGGGAAAAACCAGGATCATCATATTACAAGAGAAGGATCGTTGGAGGACTGGTCAATGATTAGATCAAGTCGTGACCATTGGATACACAAGCACCAGATAAAGGGTAGTGATTGATTGCAGAGCACGAAGAGAGAATTAAAAAACACATTATTTCCAATCCCACAATTAGTGTAGACCATCAGATCTCATCAATTCAAAGATCGATGACTATGGTTGATACACCAACAATCACACAACTTCAATTGCGGAGTTTGGGTGACAGGATAAAACATGCGCAAGTTACGGTTACACAATCCACACCGACTGTCAATGGTCACTCGCCAATAGATCTACAATTGACATCAGTTTCACTACCAAATGAACAAGTTTCCATTGCGTAACTCGACGATAGTTTTAAACGTCGTGCTAGTTGAGGACCCCACAATCATCCATGATCCTTGCTCTTCTCCAAGATAATTCTAGGCCATTGGATCAAGTTGAGTGGAAGGAGAGAGTAAGCCATAAAAAAGGACCATCAGATATGGAGAATACATGATGACCTTTGGATCAAGATTGTGGTCAACTCCGACGATGACCACTTCGGCAAGAATGTGTTCAGAACATGTAAATTCACCCAAAGGCCGAAGTTCCGACATCACGAAGTAAAGAAACATAGCACACACATCAGGAGAGGCACATCAACAGACCATGTTAGCAAGGACATGTGGCACAATAAGATAATGAAAAGTGTCAAGATGAAATTGACATTTCAAGTACGTGTAATTCACGAATCTAAGTGACACATGGCAGCCAATCGGCCAGTGCCAAGTTAGTGGTGACGTCAACAAGGTACGTCACTTCAGGAGTATGTACTTCAGGGGAAACCAGTTTCTAAGCACCCGTAATTGCCGAAGCGCTGAAGGCCGAAGTTAACACTAACTGTTGATCTACTCCGGAGTGTTGTCAATCGGTGAGACTTATGGAAACAAATCTTTGATCCGGAAGCCTTATTGATTGCAAAGACTAGAGATCGATGAACATCGAAGTTCTGAAGTGAACAAGGACCATTCATTGTGAAAATGAAACATAGACCATCTGATCTATTTCGGTGAAATCTGCTTCAGAAGATTTGAAAGGTTGCAATGGCCGAAAGTCCCGAAGGACAAAGTCGCGAAGTAAATAGTGGTTGTCCATCTCAATGATTTATTAAGTCACAACCGTCAGATTAAGAAGTGAAAGGATAAGTGTAAGGATGAAATCTGACCATTGATTTGGTTCCGGGAAATCACTCCAACCATCGGATCAACCCACTCCCATGTTTACCACTTCGACGTTGACCAAACTCCGGAGCAAATTGGAACATGAATGATCTGGACCTCCAAACCCCTGGAGTCCCTAATTCCCGAAGTAAACGAGAATCATCCATCTCTTTGTGGAAAGTAAAAACATGACCCTTGATTTTATTAAGTGATCAAGCACTCACTTGGCCTAGCGCCTGGTCACCACCTGTGGTCATATGGAATAATAGAAATAAAGGTAAAAGATAATACATCGCTTAAGATGATAAGCCCGTGGTTTTGCGTCGTCGGTCATATGAAAATGGTTTGAAGGAAGCATATCTACAAAACTCGATTTCTGCAATATTTGTAGAGACATAAAATCGAGTTAAAAAGAAATCGATCCATACCTGTGATCGATTTACAAAAATCACTCTCACTAAATTAAAAGAATTAACAATTATGTTTGAATAATAATAATGATGATTGTTAATGTTAGAATGGAGAGGTGCGATGCTCCAAAAAAAGGGACACAATGTTTCATAGGTCGCACCAGTTGGAAGAGTATATAAATGAGAAAGAGTGGTGAGAAGAAAGTGTTTCTGCAGTCCAAATAAGAAGATCAAAACAAAAATAGAGTCTAAGAAGAAGAACTGTTGGTTCTTATGAAGTGAGGGTGGAAGGGGGGAGAATGGAAGGATTCATATCCTTACTAAAGCAAATTGTAAAAGATAAGGGAGTTGGTGCTTCCTAGGGTTGGTGCCCTAAATACAAGGGAGTTGGTGCTTCCTAGGGTTGGTGCCCTAAAGAAGAGGATCAATGTCTCCTACAATTGGTTCTCTAAAAAAAAATGATTGGTGTCCTTCACTATTCTTTATAAAAACTTGTAATTCATGTTGAATATATTTATATAATTGATTTTCCATACAATTCATTGTTTATTATTGTGGTAATCAATAAAATATAAAAAGTAACTGCTAAATTGTGAAAAAGGGGAATAATGATTCACGCCCCCTCTCATTATTCCAACACTTAGTCCTTTCAACTTCACATTATACTAGGATGGTGCTCATCAATATAGATTTATTCCACTAATTGTTGAACCAACACTTAGTTTATTATGCTCTTATCACCATAATCTCTATAAAATATGTAAAACAAACATTAAAAAAAATAATTTATTTATTGTTATGATTGTTTTATATATAATCCATTTTAACAACTTATCTATTATGTTAAAACATTCATTTTAACCCCACACACATATAATTTCAATATAATATAATTATAATTATAATTTAAAACTCACAAATCTATATAAAGCATAAAATAAAGTGTACAAAAAATAAATGACTCTCACGTTATAATAAATTTGAGTTCATTAAAAAAAAATTAAAAAGCATAAAATAACTAACATGAAAATAAATGACCATTAAATCATAATAAATTTGAGATTTGCTCGATGTTGTATTATAGATCAATATATTTAAATCAGACATGTTACAACAAATGAATATCCAAATCTAGAGTTCTTTAAATGGTTGCTCAAATAGCACTTTCTTTATTCTTAGAAAATGTTTAAATTAATCTCAAAAAACAAAGCAGAAATGTTAAGTCTCTTAACTACAATATTGAACTGATTTATGATTTATGGATATTACATTTGTTCAATTTACTCCGAATTTGGAATACAAATAATCTAAAACATACTAATCAGTAATGTAAAGGTTTAAATAGTTGTGTTTAATATAACTGTTTGATATATTCATAATTTTTGCTAAATTATCATGCTGAGGTTTTATTTTGTGCAATGTCAAGAAGTTATGTTCTTGACAGTTTTTTTTCTAGTTCTATCCTTGTTTCAAGCACAAACAAAATCTGTCCATTTTGCTTGGTCTCGGGCCTTGAATTGGGTCAGGATTTGTTGTGATGCTTGCTCCCTTGTGACTCTTAACCTGAAGGTCGATGTTTGATATGACTTGGATATTTTAGGTGTATGAAATGTTGTTGGGCAGTTTTGAACCAAAATCTGCATCCATGACTTGAACGTGGGCCACAACCAATATCTATTCGTGTGTATAAATTACAGGGATTTGAGAAACGCGTTGACTTGGACGCGGATTGGGATAATGGACACCTGCAGGTATGGGGTTTGGATGAGTAGAGTTAAGTGAGGAGGGACCGTGGCTGAGTAAAGCAGCACATTGAGTGGTCTAAATCCATTTATGGCAACAGAGAGGAGACAATAAAGAGAGCATTTAACTGCATACGTGATTAGGTGAAATTGAGAAGAGAAACGGGTGTTTGACATTATGACAAGTAGGTTAACTTTTTATTAGCTGCACTACTCAAGGGTGGGCATCATGGGCGTCATTTAAGGAGGTTATTTTTGTGGCGAGAATGTTGCCTCTTTCAATGACTGGTGTGTTGTTGGAGGAACTGTTCATGAGAATTCAACCATTCCTCCATGCAAATTCAACCAGGTTGAATGCTACTCTCGCTCTAGAGTCCAATCCATTCCAGATTTTGTGCCAAAGAATAAGCATGCTCACACAAAATGTGAGCAACATTGGGATCTCCGTGCGAGCAACATTGTGATCTTCGTCCTGAATTTCATTTGCAGCCTTGAGAATGGCATCGATGTTAACAACGTTCAAGGATTTTATGGCATAGTGAAGGGACGCGACATTTATTTTCAACCTACAAAGATTTTATCGCTCACCCAACGTGATTTCCTTGCAGGAAAGACTGTACAACAAATGCGAGGATTTCAGTGCTTGATTTTACGCCGTAAATGCGAGGGTTTCAGTGTTTGATTTCATGTCGTAAATGCGAGGGTTTCATTTTTATTTATTTATTGTCCTAAGTGTTGCTGAAGAAAGCCATGCTTGGTTGATGTTGTGTAGGTTTTGTGTTGTGGCCTAGCGCGCCAGGGATTCATGGCTTGCATTTTTAGATTTGTAGAAAGCTAGGTTATCAGTGGAAGAAAGATGATGAAGCTAGGGTTTCAGTCTTGTCTTGTACTCTAGCAAGTAGATTTTGACGGTGGAGTTTTCTGAATCCGGGATTTGGGTGCTTTGTTTTCGATCATGTGCGAGTTCTAGTTTTTCTTGTTTGGGGTATTTAAGAAGCCAGAGTGAAGGGTGTAGTTCTAAGATATAGTTTTGCTATTTACATCAAAATTCTACAGGTTCTACGTTGAAAATGGACCTACAAAACAGAAAACGAAGTGCAAGACAGAACGAAAACAGATCTGCAATAACAGAAAACGAATTGCAGAACAGAATGCAAAAAACACCACGCAGATCTCTTTATTTGAATTGATATATAAAGGAATTACATGCAAGGAAATGCTTCGTAAATAACGAAGCGACTAACAGCTCACTCAGTGATGAAAACAAGAAACAAAACAATTTGACAGTTAACTAAACAAATCGCGGAGCAAATTGCTCAACTTATTCGTCTAACACACCCCCTTAAGTTGGAGCGCGACAATCATTTAACCTAACAACACTCAGCTTAGATCTGAGTGATACAAATGTTTTTGTGCCCAAAGGCTTTGTGAAGATATCAGCTTGCTGATCTGCTGATTTACAAAATTTTACTGTGATTACATCTTCATTTACCAATTCTCGAATAAAATGATAGCGGATATCAATGTGCTTGCTCTTTTTGTTGAAGACTTGATTCTTGGGTAATGTAACTTGTATTGTCACAATATATATTGGAGTTGGCTCCAATTTCTTTGAGTGATAAGTCTACTCATTAACCTTCTTAGCCAAGCAACTTGACATGCTGCGGAAGTTGCTGCAACATATTCGACCTCTGCGGAAGACAATGTAACAAACTGGCTGTTTTCTTGATGCCAAGAAATCAGACTTGATCCAAATTTGAATGCATAGCAGGAGGTGCTTTTCCCATCATCAATGCTTCCGGCAAAATCAATGTTAGTAAAACCAACTAAAAACTTTTTTATTCTGAAGGATACCATAAACCATAATCAGCTGTTCGATACATACATAAAATTCTCTTACCGGTTTGCCAATGAGAGTCCTTGGGTGACTCCATGAATCTAGAGATAAGACTTACAACAAACATTATGTCCGGTCTAGTGGTGGTGAGGTACATAATACTGCCCACTAGCCTTTTATACTGAGTTTGATCAATGGACTTTCCTTGATCATTTTTGCTAACTTGGTGCCTAAAGCAATAGGAGTAACTGCAGCCTTACATTTCAAAGCATTTTGAACCTTTTCAACAAATCTGAATCATACTTTGACTGATTGATAAACATGTCTGATTCTAACTGGCTTACTTTAATACCAAGGAAATACTTCATTAAACCGAGATCGATCATCTCAAATTCTTTTTTCCATGACAACTTTGAATTCATCAATTTTTCAGAGTGCCGATTAAATCATATCATCTACATATAAGCAAATAATTAGCATCTTACCATGTTGGTCATTCTTGATGTATAAGGTTGGCTCATTTTTTCTTCGGATGAAGCCATTTTTGATGAGGAATGCATCAATCTTGTACCATGATCGAGGAGAACTGCTTTTCAAGCCATGCAATGCTTTCTTCGCTTATACACCATCTGTTCTTTACCACTGATCTCATAACCTGGGGTTGATCAACATATACCTCTTCATTCGGGATGCCATTTAGAAAAGATAACTTCACGTCCACTTGATAGACAGACCATCTATTCTATGCTGCAACAACCAATACTGCTAGAACTGTATCAAGTTTGGCTACTGGGGCATATGTTTCCCCATAGTCAATTCCATCTGCTGCACATACCCTTTACCTTCTGGCCTTGTGTTTCTTAAATTCTCCTTTTTCATTGAACTTGGATCCGTACACCCATTTTACACCTATGCTTTTCTTTCCTTCGGGGAGATCGAAAACAAGATCCCAAGTGTCATTTTCTCAATGACTTCAATCTCTCATCCATTAGAATTTATCCATGCTTCTTCTTTGGATGCTTCTTCATATGTTTATGGTTGATATGTTATGAATGCATAGAGTGCATCCAAATCTAATGGATGAGTATGCTCATACAAATCACGCAGACTTCTTGTCTTTTGCCTGCATGGAAGCTGATGGTTTGATCACGAGATCACTAGTTGGATCTTATCTTTGCTAGTTTTTCTTAGCTACCGAGAATCTGGAGTACTTGATGAAATTTGTTGTTCTTCTATCACTAGTTCATTTGTATCAACTAATGGAACAAAGCGGCTTGTGACCTTGTCATCCCAAACTCTGTCTTCTTGGAACTTGACATCTATGCTAATAATAAAATTCTCTGTGATTGGGTTATACAATCGATATGCTTTGGTATTCCTTGTATAACAAAAATGCATTTTCTCACTTTTATTATCCAACTTCTTCGAAGGTCATCAGGAACATGTGCGTATGCAACACACCCAAAAATACGGAAATAAGATATATCCGGTTTCTTACCGGTCCATGCCTCAAATGGACTTTTATCTTTCGGACTCTTTGTAGGTGCACGATACAGAATATGCACAGAGCATGCAAAAACTTCTCCCCAATATTTGTTTGGAAGATTCTTACCATTCAACATACTCCTTTCCATGTTTAACATAGAGCGGTTTTTCCGCTCTGCGACTACGTTCTACTGCGGAGTGTATCTACAAGTAAACTACTTCCGAATTCCTTGTTCTTTTGCAATCACGGAGTGAATGGCTTTGGAGTCGCCTCGCCTCCACCATCGATCGGCACTTTCACGCCGAATTGCTGGCTTTGGCCTATACGTCGTGGCCTTAAATTCTTTTAAACTGGAAATGTCACCAGTTGTAGCCGAGATGAAGTAAACCCAAGTCATTCTGTCGTAATCATCAATGAATGTTAGCACATAAAAACTTCCCCCTATCGACTCTGTTTGCATGGGTCCACATAGATCGGTGTGAATGGTTCTAAAGGAGATTTAGCTCTAAAGGTAACAATAGAAGGAAAAACATCTCTGTGATGCTTTCCTAAAAAAACAACTTTCACATACTTGGTGTTTGGACTTCTAATTAGGGAGACCCGATGACCATAGATTTCTTTGGCCAGTTGGTGAGATAATCAAAGCACAAATGACCATATGTTGATGCCACAATGATGACTCATCGGGTTTCATACTGAAAAATGCCAAAACTCTTGAGTCTTATTCTGTTATGATAGGATACATGCGGTTCGAGTCATTTTGATCTGACTATGACACAGATTCTTTGGGAGGCTTATCATGTATGGTGCAGACAATCACTTTAAACACTACATCATAACCATCTTTGAAGGCGGCCTACGCAATCAAATTATGCTTAAGACCTTGGACATAATACACCTCTTGGATGCATTTATTTTCATTATTCTTAGAGTGTACAGATACAGTACCCATTCCTTGAACATTCAAAAAAATGATCATCCCCCAAATTTACATTATTTTTGACAGTACTATCAAAATATGAAAATAGGTCTTTGTTACCTATTTTCGTCTTTTGATAGTACTTTCAAAAATAAAGTATAGTTGGGGGATGATCGTTTGGTTCTGTAGTCGCATGGCAGGTGTAAAACATGGTTTCTTGCACTTTCTCTTCCTCTGCAATATGTGCGGTTCCATGCTCTCGATTAAGTAGGTCTTTTATAACATTAGGACTTGTAGTGTCCAAACTTCTTACAATAATGGCACGAATTTCTGATTTGTCAACCCATTCCTGAGTGCGACCTCTTCCTCGACCTCTATCATAGGAAGATCTTGCATGCGACTGATATGGGTCTGCATGCGACCTACAAGCATTTTTGCGGCTGGGATTTTCCTCACCAACCTCTTCCTCATCCTATGCTTCTTCCACCATGGCCTCGACCTTTGCTTATGGTGGTTTGCGTTTGGAAAGCTGATTCCAATGAAGTATTTTCTCTCTGCAATCTCGCCTAATGTGATAAAAGAGAGCCCAACAACTGATCTATGGTAAGCGTAGTCAGATCCTTTGATTCCTCGAGTGCAACAACAACCATATTAAATTTTTCAGGAAGGATTTGCAATACCTTCTCCACAATTTTCTGATGCAGCGAATGTCTTCACCTTGACTTGGTTGATGAATGAGGTGCTTTACACTCGTCATAAACTAGTCGAATGTCTCTGTATCTTTCATAGAAATTGTTTCAAAGTTCCGTCACAAAATTTGCAACTTGACGGTCTTCGCACCGGTTCCTTGATAGATATTCGCGAAAAGAGGTATCCACGGCTCCTTTGGTGCTCTGCGCCGATTTCGGAAGATGGATCGTCGCATCATCGGTCTGGTCATCGATCTTCATCTGTCGGTAACTCCATCGCCCGACCAATCTCTAAGCATTCATGGCTGACTCGGGGAAAAACTTTCATCTTGTATACCCAAGTGCTATGATTCGATCTGTTCAAAATAGGTGCTTGCATGAGACCCTGGTTGCTCATCTTGGCCATTTCTGCTCAAAATTATCACAGAGTGGCTAAAAACAAATTGGGCCATTTTCTGCTCAAAAATTATATACCGGTAGCTAAAAAAACAAATTGCACAGAAAAAAAAAAACAGATTTGCAATTCTTACAGAGCTTGCTGAAAAACGTTTTGCAATTCGGCAAGCTGGACAGAGGCTGGATCTGCAGCCTGCTCTGATACCATGAAAACGGACCTGCAAAACAGAAAATGAAGTGCAGGACAGAACGAAAATAGATCTGCAATAACAGAAAACGAATTGCAGAACATAATGCAAAAAAACACCATGCAGATCTCTTTATTTGAATTGATATATAAAGGAATTACATGCAAGGAAATGCTTCGTAAATAATGAAGCGACTAACAACTCACTCAGTGATGAAAACAAGAAACAAAACAATTTGACAGTTAACTAAACAAATCGCGGAGCAAATCGCTCAACTTATTCGTCTAACATACGTCTTAGTTTGCTTAGATTCCTATTCAGACAAGAACACAAATCCGGAAGATGAACTATGGCTCTCTGGCCAGAGCCTGAATACAGTGATGGTTTGGAGTTCCGCTCCCACCCGTCTCTCGATGAACGTCCTGTCTGTGACATTTCCAGTCCCACACGGTGAAGGCCTGAGAGCGTTCTGACATATTCCTTTTGTTATTTAAAAATACAGTTCAAGGATATAGTTTTGAAATTTATTTTTGACGAGGTAGGTATAACAGGGTTTTTAGAATGGCAGCAATTGCTAATTTGGCTAGAGTTTGTGTTGTTATGCTTGTGCTATTTGGGCCATTTCCAGCAAGCAAAGTCGTTGGTGTTTCGGCCACCGCACCTGTGCCCCCTGATGTTTCGGTCATTACGTCTATTGTAGAAGACGATATAAAATGTTTGCAAACTATAAAGATCACCGTAAAAGACCCCCACAACTATATTTATAGCTGAAATTTCAATAATAAAACGGATGGGTTTATCTACAACATGCACATGCTTTTTCACTCGCAACCTTCGTGATCAAATGAGGTCATTTGTCAAGTGTATTTTCTAGCAGAACTTTGTGGTCTCTGTACCTGTCTCTTCTCTTTTGTTTCTTCATGAGCTATTTTCTCAGCTGGGGCTTCTCTTGAGCCCTTTGTACTTTTCCATTGAGGAGTTGCCTCTTTTCGGTGCTCCTGTTTCTTTTATTACTTTCTGATATATTCTAGTCCCATTGACTTGCTTTGGTCATGGACAGAACTTTTGTTTTTCATTTCCAACTTCTATGTTGAATAAGGAATCTAGGTTTGACAGCTAAGTTGCTAACTTGAAATGGTGTGGATGAGTTGGGGATTGGGCTTTGTATTACATGTTGTCCAATTTTTGTATTGAGATTTGGAAAGGACACATTGGCTTGTTTGCAGCACACTTTTGACCAGGGGTGATTTTAAGAACCCCTTAAATTTATATGTATAATAAATGGGCAAATCCCCATGATACATAGGAAAAATTGAAGGCTATTTTATCAATAATATAATGTGTATATAACTATTTGTGTTTGTCAACGTTCTCACTGTACACTCTTGCATATCCCTGGACCCTCTATCATTTTTGATGATATTTCACCACAAAGTTCATATGTGTTGATCTTGATCACCACTTCTGTCAAGTTCATGAGATATTAATATTTTCTATACCACTTCTATAATGGATTCTTTATCACTGATTCATCGATTATGAAAGGACCCTTCAAACAAGTTCATCATAGGATGTTTCTAAATAGGAGCACACATAATTCTATCCATCAATAACTTCAAAAGTATAAGAATATTGATAGGTTACATTCCATGCATGGATTCCTCTCTAATCATCCATTTGTACCAAAAAATGACTCATTTCCAAGTAAGAGAGATCACTTTTATCCCTTATATTTTTGTTGGCTTATAAAAAAGTTAAGGGACACATAACTTTGTAATAAATGTTGGGCATAGATTAGGCCTTGGAAAAAGAGATAGTCTCTATTAGACTGCCATAATTAAGCATGAAAAATAAGAGATATAGATTAAGTAAGGGTTATTATATCATCGTGTATATCTATACCTGGCAGTAGCATGACGCACAATCAATGTCTTATCACCTAATTTAAGCCTATTAAGGGTAGCACATGCAATGTTTATCACTTGGATCTTGCTACATACCGACTCCCAAAATTGAGTTGCAGAAAAGTAATGAAGAAATAAATGATCCTGAATGATATAGAAAGCTATTTTTTCCATGTGATACAAGCACCAATAAGCATACCTATTTCTTAGTTAGATGCAACTCTCCATAACATGTGCATTATTAGCATAAACTATGCAATGATTTTTTGTTCAAGATTGTTTATCAAGATAGTTCTTCAAATTTGACTTCAAGAATGATAGTGCAATAAACATTCTCTCATCCTCCACTAGCTACATGTATTTATCTTTTAGTCTTGGCATTGAAATTATAATTGCATTAGAGGAATGCCAGTCTCATGCTAATAGGTCTCCTATGATGAACGAATAGGAACCTAGTGCATAGACCATTTTTCTCTTCACTTACCTAAGTAGAGTTCATTTCCCTTTCTAAATAACTAATAAGTCTTTTCAAACAAAATATAAAATAAACACAGTAGATCCTAAAAGATGAATATATTATATGATTAAGTCATGCCAAAAAGTGAAAGGAAATAAAAAAATATTTTTTTGAACCATCAAATACAATGTATGTAGCAGCAACACCAACAATAGCCAACCTAGAAAATATAGCAACAATGTAGGAAGCACCCTCCACAAATGTTACATGATTCACTGGAATTTGGTTTGTGAGAGGATCAAAAGGGTCTTCTTGTGTGGTAATTTATTTGCCATGTCTCTGTAGAAATTAACACATTGCATCAAATTTATCAGTAGCTATAAACTTGACAATACAAACCCACACCTTAGCATAGAACAGTGAACCAAAATGGCATTATCAAGATATGAATACTAAAAGAAGCACAATAATGGCCAATAACAAGATAATTAAAAGAATATAATAACAAAAGTGAAACAAGATGCAAATATATAATATACTTGCACAAAATCAATTCCAGTCCTTGAAGATGTCCATTGGGCTCTGGTCTAGAGGTCGAGATAGGTTGTTTCCATGTAAATTGACCCAGGTTCAAACCCTAGTGAGCATCAAGCCTTGAACCAATATGTTCTTTGTCTTAGATTGATATCTCTCTGTTTTGAAGCAGGGCCATGATAATGGGTAGATGGGGTTCATAGCTCCCCATAGATAAAAAAGAGTGTTTACCCCAACTAAAAAATTTAAATTCCAACTCTTGTAGACTATAGATATCTACTTAAAGGACCCTTTCAATTTGAAACCAAAGCTGATCACTTATGAATCCTATGTAATTTTGTCAGATGGCCTTACGAAAAGAAAATATACTAATGAAACTAGCTTTCAACAACCCTACCTAGCATCTCTCAGAAGCCTAGCACAAGTCCCTAAATACATGGTAGTAACATCTACAGTCTATAACATGCATTATCTTCAAACGACCATGCACACCAATATTAAGAGAAAATGCATATATATATCCTTGTAAGATCTCCTTATATAATACAAAGTGAATTCCTACTAAATAGTGTCATCCATATTAATATTGGAAGATACTTGAAATATTTAAAGATGAATTTTGAAAAGCCACTTGGGCCTGGTAATGATGGCTAGAAAAAATCATTATAGATGTTTCCTAATAGTAATGGTTGGGGGACAAGCCCCAACAATGACGACGACTCACAACTTGATGTTCGAATGCTCCCTTTTGTAGCTTGATGATTTTGTTTGTGTGTTTATGCTTGAGCCAAGGGCCATGTTATCACTATCATGTAAATTGGATATTTTTGTATATCCCTAGGGGGAATTTCACAATGCATCCAATAGTCACAAGACAATTTTCTTACTCTACCTATAATGGGAGCTCTGATTGGAAGCCTTAAACTACATGCTCATCCTTTATAGAGGTTTTGGTGGGGAAAAAGCTACTGAGAAATGAGGGCAATCAATGTCTTGGAAATAAAAACTAAAAGAGAAAAAGGAAATTACTTTCCCAAAATAAATCAGTAGTACATTCAACAATAAGGTCTGCAAGGAAGATGAACATGAGCTTTCTATATAGAGTTTATTTGAAACTTCCATTTCTATGTTCTTAGTTTGAAACATGAATTAATAAGAATTTCCTCATTTAAACGATCATTTCTATTCTTTTTTGGTAGCTTCCATGAAATTTAATCAACTATGTTGCAACATGATTGATATTTGGTGCTTTTAATGTCCAATTTAAAGGATTCCTTTGCATGTATGGTGGACTGCCTTTGGTATTTTCAAGAGGAAGAATGACTTCTTGTGAACATAGGAAAATGGAATCCATTCTTAGTACATGGTTGGAAGCACTAGCATTCAAATAGCAAGAAAATATACCAACCAACAATGACCTATAAAGTGGAGGAAAATGGGTATATTAGTGTTTGAAAAAAAAATGGTAATCCTTGTAAGCTCAAAAGAAAGGAATAACCCTAACCTAGTGATTAGTGACCAATCTCCTAGTATCTATTATGGATGAACTAAACATGACAAGAGGGTCCTATCCCATCAATGGTTAAGAGGGCGAGATACGTGAAGAGATCATTGAGGAGATAGGCATGCTGGATAGTCCAAGGAGGGAAAATCAAAGTTATATATTTAAAATGCGTGAATATTGAGGAAGAGGCCCAAGGCAAAGCATTGAAAGGTAGTTGTGATAGATTGCAAAGTGAAATCGTAGGAGAATGTAAGGGAATGCTTACAAAGTTAGAAAGGATAATATCCTTGCAAATAAAATTATGATACATTATATCTTTATACCACTAGATCAACTCCCTATGTTTCAAAATACACCCAATATCCTACACTAACCTCCCTCTCTTAGAGTCCTTATGCACCAACCAACTTATTCATTTCAATAAATCTCCTTTACTAAAAGCTTCCACAAACAATATTTTAGTTTACAAATTATAATTTGTAGAATGAAAGAAAATGAACCATGGTAAGGTCAACTTCCCAAAGGTGATAACAGATCATGTTTCTCACTCATGTCTACCTATGCCACAAACAATTAAATTCCATGGAGATATTTAATATCTTTATTTCGGTGGTTTGTGAAAACTTAAGAAGAATGGTGTTGCATTATAGTATCCTTATCTAGATAATGGATAAAATGACAAGCCAATTGTATTACTCTACCTCTAATGGTATCTCTGATTAGAAGCCCTAAAATACATGCTCATCCTTCAGACCCTTCCGATGGTAGGTTTTGGTGGGAAAAAATACTAAGAAATGAAATCTGGAAAGGCATACAGTCTATAACTACTTGGAATCATTTGGATGATGAACATCTATCAAAAATTGATACTCAAACATTATGGACCAAAACTAGAATGAAAAGATTTGAAGATTAAGATGCCTCAATATCTGTTGCTAGTTAAAATGCCTCTTAACTTTAATATCTTCTAAGATAGGTTAGATACCACTAGAATTTATGTTGTGGATCCTTTATTGTATGTCTCAATTTGAAGAACTGTTTATTTTCTTTTCTTTTCTTTCTGATGTCCACAATTTAACACTTATGTTGACTCTAAAGGTAGCAAGGCTATAAAATATGGTCCGTCAATGCCTTTACATTACCTTGTGATACCAAAGCATGCAAATTACAAGACTCCATATTCTACTAATTCTCTACCCTCTCTTTCACCAACGAAAACTTCAAATTATGCATACAAATAATTTTTAATTAAGAGAACACATAATGTACTAAATTCAACACGCTCTCTTTATGGCTAAGCCTGGGAGAGGGCTACAATTTTTTTTTAAGATGGGCCCCTTTGATGGTTTCAGGGCATTTACTACTATGCTTATGTCGAAGATGTTTGTGTCTAAAGCTATTGAAATGCGACAAAAAAATGTGTGCCAGAGTGTTCCCATGCTAATAAATATTCCTTTGGCAATATGTTTTGAATTTGGACTCCTTTGATGGTTTTGAGACATTTACTACTATGGGTATGTCTAAGATGTCTATTTCTAAAGCTGTTGAAATCCACCAAGTAAATGTGTTCCAACATGTTCATGTGTTAACAAACATTCCTTTGGATTTTAGCTCTATTAATTTAGCACTTTAGCACTTTAGTATCCACAATGATGGACAAAAACAAAAACAGAGCTCAAACAAAAACATATCTCAAATCCATTACAACAATATACTCATTAAAATCTCACTCGCGGGAATTGAATCTGGATAGGGAGGACAACTCCTCTCAAACATGTAACATTCCCATAAATATAAATATATATTAATAATTATCTTCTATCTTCCATGGATTTAAATGATGACAAGGAAATATATTCATAAGATACATTACAATTATGTTATGTAACTAAATTAAAGCCATTGAACAATCTTCAATATAGTCCAAAAGTCTACTTAATATCCGTATCTAGGTTTTCCACAAATTGACGAAGCTTGACAATTGCATACGTTCAACATAAATTAACCAAACTCACTAAAATTCAATCATTCCCACATTATTTTTTCCAATTAATATAAGCATAATAACATAAAATTATATGCAGGAAAGAGTCCAAGACCTTAAAATTTTTCCAGCAGGATACTCCAAAGGAGTAATGCAACAAATGAAAATGTCACACTCTTGACATTGTAAGAGAACAACAAATGCCACAACTTGGAATGCAACAACCATAGTTTGAGTTCAAATTAACAATTACACATATATCCATTTGCAAACAAATAGGAATGCTAGATTATAATACAGAGTCTACCCACAGTTAATTACATCACTGAAGAATTCCATTTTTATTTCTCTTACTTTTTTTTATACAAGGAAACATATTTATAATATTGAGCGATAAAGGAATGACAATTTAGAATGAAATGATTGATTTGGAAACCAAACAAATTTTACCCACCTAGTATAGAACTACAAAACTTTCGAAGAAACAATCAACATCCAATCAAAAAGACATTACCAATTATATATTGGACGCCTAATATCTAACCAAAATTCTCCAAGAACAAGATAAGAAAATAATTTTATTAATATCCTAAAAATGACAACAATAGCTGACACTAAGTGGCTAATGGAGACTTTCATAGATCTCTAGTTGTCTTTGCAAATAGTTGATTCAGAATCTGATAGAGTATTTCTAATTACTACTCTAGAATTTGTTACTACCTAGAAACATTCACACCTAATTACTCTTATTGCATGGAAATATTACTCACCCAATTTAGGAAATGGTATTCCTATCCATATCATTCACCCTCATGACACAAATGGTAATAAAAATAATAGAAAACGGAAAATTAATACATTCGTAAGGAATATAAATGGCCATGCATTAGACCTAATAGGTTTGTGGAACATCATCAAAATTATTACGTGTAAAATCCTTATGCAACACATTGTACTTAATTTATTCTTAAGTTCACATGATAAGAAAATTCCCAATGTTTTTATCTTGCATATTGTTCTATACTTTTTGGCTTAAACCAGACTATACATAAACAACTTCTCATATTCATGCTTGGATACCCATAACCCCTACCAAAGACTAGTGAACAACATGAATCTCAGCTTAATAAAAAAACAAATCCTCATTTCAAGTAATATTGTATTTGAAGTAGAAAAGAGACACTCATCGCAAGCAAGTCTGCCACCAGCATTTCATGTGCTCTTACTTAGTTCATTCATATAAATTTGAAAAGAAAAAGAATTACCAGGACAATACTAATCTTTAACATGGACGTAAACTGTCAATTTATCATATTTCATATTGCAAATGTGAAAATGTTCCAATCATCTTATTGGAAAATAAGCTCACTAAAATTCTTAAATGCATATGAGGAGGCCCACTTGTTGCAATTCTTCTCAGGTGCATTATTTCCAAATTTCAAATCCATATTTAACTAAGCTTATAAAGGAAAAAACTACTTATGGTGTGTAAATATGTTTGTGTTTGTTGTTTCTCTGTTTGGAACAGAGTATGTGTTTATTCTCCATAAATTCCTATTTTAATTTTGTTATAAATACCCTTTGTATGGTACATTTTCCAAATATAGATGGTCTGGATGAGAATGGTTCAAAACTCGCTCTGAAATAATTTGTAATGCAAAAATAAAGCATAAGTGGTAAAGAAAATGCAAAAAATATGCAGGGTACAAGGACCAAAGAATTAAAATAGCTCTCAATATAATTTATCTCATATTTGAATCGTAGAAAACAGAGCCAAGGTGAACGTCATAGATGTTGTTCAAGGATGGATGAATGAACTGTGTTTTTGTATATACTACACATACACATTGTATATATGATCTGTAACAAAGACCTTTATTTTTGTGTACATACACACTGTGTATATAGTCAATAGACACCTGTGTTTCTGTGTGCCCTATAGACTATACACTATATATATAGTTAGAAATACAGACCTATGTTTCTGTGTGCACAATAGAGAAAAAATTAATGTATATCTAATATGCAATAGAGACCTATGTGGTGCACTACACATAAACATTGTATATCTAATAGTAATCAGTAAATATATATGCATGCTTCTGTGTTCATTACACACACACACAATATATATAGCTAATCAATATTATAGACCTATGTCTTTGTGCATTACACCCACAAAGACTGTATATCTAATCAACAACGAAGACCTACATATCTGTGTACAACACATATTGTATATTCAATCAGTAATAGAGAAATATTTTTGTATGCAATGCACACATACACACTGCATATCTAACAATAATATATAACTAGGTTTATATGTGCATTATACACATTGTATGCTTTCTCAGAGTGGTGGAGTCGAGAGAGGCAACAGTGTAAGCCGACCCCTTGGATTCTATCGATTACAGTCCCGGTGAAGATCCATGATGCCATAGCCATTTCAGCAGAGAGATAAATGTTTACACAGAGAGGCATTACCCTCCTCCAGACAAAAATCTTCTCTGTCTTGTTCCATCACCTGTTAACTACAAAAATTCTTCTGCCATGGCTTGAAAGCCTCCATAAAATATGGCATAGCAATATGCCTCATAACAAGATTGCAGATGATATAAATCAGATTATTATGAACCTTAATTCATCTTATCTTGCAGTTGCAGATGTTTGGGCACATATGGACATTCAATAAGGATGCAAACGTGACAATGTTGGGTTTGGTACCAAGTCTGGCACAGTCTTGTAAGCATATTAATTGTGTTGCTGGTCATAACTAGTCAAGTATTCAATGCTTAGATTTAAGGGCGAGGCATCAAATGTTGATAAATATCAATGAATAATGGGAAAATCCTTTACCAAGATAGGGAAGAACTATGATCCTAAAATCTAGAAATTCTCTTGGCCAATTCAAATGTAGTGTTCATGCTCCAGACATGCCATTCAACTGAGAGATCAATGTGAAAATCTTGTTGGGATATTTATGAAGGAACTAAACTATGGAGGATAGGAAGAAAAAATAAAAAGGGTATCTAAGGCTCAAGCAATTAGTTTAGATGATGGTTTGGTAATTACTAAAAGTAACCACATCTCATCTGATAATGATGTTTAGGGAAGGTTTCTCCAACTCTTCTTCAGCTGCTAAGACTTCCAGAAATCAATAAAGTAGAGAAAAACAAACTGCCTTCTAAATATCAGTGAACCTAAAAACATTCCTCGGGAAATATTCACAAGCATTATTCATCAACCTCATATGTAGTGGGAGCATTCCCTAAACCAAGTTAGTGAAAATTCATGACACCCATCTCTAATGGTAACTGTCATATCCTCTCTTTCATTCTTGGGGATCCA
The DNA here is from genome assembly GCA_010110895.2 of Picea sitchensis. Lineage (NCBI taxonomy): Eukaryota > Viridiplantae > Streptophyta > Pinopsida > Pinales > Pinaceae > Picea > Picea sitchensis. The sequence goes on from SNQJ01S0032976.1 coordinate 96,427, forward strand.
AACTTGATAGCATCTACTCCTTAAAACATCCTTGGACAGATTATGAAGAGATGCCAGATATTGAAGTTAATGTGGGCACCATGGTCCAAACGGAGGTGGCCAAACAACTCAGTTGCATTGAAGCCATGATTCAAAACCTGTACATCTCTAGCCAAGTACTAACAACAAACAACATAATTGGTGTAAGTGACAACGAACTAAGCAACAAAACCTCTAGAATCAAAATCAACAGCAGCCAAAGAGATAAAATCTGAAAATGTAAACACTAATCAAAACAGTAGATTCTGAATACTAGTTTCGCAAACAAATCACTCTGATAAAATCTGAACTCTCAATCACATCTGCTTCTATTAACTGTAAGAAATACATGCAGTGACTCAAAACTGGAATCAATCCATCACACACTCTACCTTGCTTTTATAGGACAAGATGTCTAGTTTTTTTACAACAATAGAACCATCTCTATGGACCACCTTCTAACCCTAGCTTCTTAAAACAAAGTGCCCAGCCAACATGAAGGGCTTCCTAAAATAGAAAATCCTAAAGCTCTCTAGAGGAG
>SNQJ01S0032977.1:0-15775 GCA_010110895.2 Picea sitchensis
AAAATGAATACAATGGAAAATAATAAGGAGAAACCCAAGTATCAATATGGAAATGGTATGATGGAAGGTTAATGGGACGATGAAATGTAAGGAATAGTGAAGGAAAAAGAGGATATAAAAGTGACATTTATGAGGCCCAACAAGAAGATGATTGGTATATGCTTGTGCAATGGGTTCTTCAAGACCTATGCTTTGATACCATGTTGATTTTTCAATAAGCTAGGCTTAAGCATGAAGTTCATTCTATTTTATCATTTTACTTAAATCATATATAATTGTTTGCAGCAACCAAGATCACAAGAAGAAACACCATGCACAAGTACACAAGAAGTATCCTGGGAATCACGTCTTAACAAGGGAAGAAAACCCAGCCAATCCTTTTCTATATTCTTCAAGAGAAAGAACTCCACCACCATAAACACCTAGCACATAAAAGGGTGCTCACAAACTCTAGAAACCTAGCGCCCAAGAGAGGTGCACACTTTTCCCAAGAACAAGTGTTTGCCGAAATTTTGAAACTCACACTTGTGATTATGATTCCTCAATGGGGAATTTACCTTTATTTATATTAACGGAACCTGTCAACAAAAGTTTTTACAACAGGGCCGACCTCAACAACTTTATAATATAATTAATAATTACCATATAATTATCTTTTACATTAAGGTGGGGCCGACCTGTACCCTTTACATAACAATTAGGGTTACAAGTAAGTCTAACTCTTGAACAATATAGCAAGGGATATTATACACCCACTAGTGCTCAACCACTAGGGGCACATCCATCTATGCTCAACCACAGGGATGTCTCACAAAAAAACCACACTCACTAGTGCTCAGCCACTAGGATCACATTCACATGTGCTCATCCACAAGCACGTCCAAATCAATAGATATTATTTCTCACTATGTTACATGAGAGGGTCATTTGGAGTTCATCATCTAAATTCTATGCTCATAGGAGGCTAATACATCGTTTCACTTCTGTATAAGAATGATGCACCAAGCTCATGGGATTTCACAAGTTCACTTGTGCTCAGCCACAAGCACGTCCAACTCAACAGATCTTCTTTCTCATTGCGTTACACATGAGAGTCATATGGAGTTCATCTTAACTCTCTGCAAGGAGGAGGCCAACACAACATTCCAATTCTTTCTTAGATAGGAACCACACACCCAACTCAGGGGCTCTCTCTCAGGTCTGTGTCCTGGAGGATATCTCACATAGCTGTAATCATCAACACATGCTTATATGGATTATTTATTGATTGGATTAACTTATCGTGATGTTATGACTTGAGATCCTTGGAGGGCATTCTCATTTGTCTTTGCAGGACCTAGCTGGTGGAAATTTTTGGGAGAACAATCTTAGCTTGGGATTCCATGGGGCTACAATCCCAGAGGTTGGATTCCATGGATATGTATGTCAGATAAGAGATATTAGACATGGAAGAACTTGATGATGACTTGGACAACCTATCCCACCCCCTACTTGCTAAAAAAATTTCCCAAGAGGGGAAAAATGCTCCACTTTTGAGCTTGACGTCATGATCTTGGGGGGGGGGGGCTAGGGAATGGTGGTGAGGTGCCACTCTTTGACACATGGAAGTTTGAGGAGGAGAAGGGTCATCACCATGATATGAGTGCCTAGATTCTTGACACATGGCCTTTGGATTCCCATCCATGCTTCTCCAACACCAACGACTTCCTCAATGTGGAAAAACATCCCCTAAAGGGGTGACATCATCCTAAATTAGGGTTTAACTTGTGCAAAAAGTGAAATTTTAAGTGAATTATTTAATATTACTTTGTTAAAGGGGAAATATTAAGGTTGTTGACCCCTAATCTTGTGGTTTACTCCTTAATTTTTGGAAAAACTATGTTAACTACTTTTAGTATAAATAGAGATCATAAGATCTTATTTTGAATCATAACTCTCCCTCTTCTGAGAGACTTGGTATGAAAATTTTTGGCCCTCTTGGATATTTTATCTCTTTTGAACTTGTGTATGTCTATACTTATTGTTGGGCACCAAATCGAGCTATCTTTCTGTTGCATTTTCATTACCTTTTTGACCTTTTTACACTTATTTACCTATGTTTACTATGCTAAACCCGTGAGGTAAATACCCCTGCCTTTGTCTATTGGAATATTTTATTAATGAAGTAAAGTCGCAGAGTTTTTCCTATTCGCAACACTAAAATGAATGTTTGATCGCAGCTTCTGGAGAACAGGACCAGGGCTTCATCTCGCAACAGATCCTCTCTTCACAGCAACAACTAAGCCATAAAGAGGCCGCGCAGCTGGAGTCATAGATCCCTGAACCATCTTGGGCATTTAGCGATCTTGTCCATCTGGTACTGGTGTCGTTCCAACTAATGTATATTTTTGGGGATACGGTTACCATGTTTTGGGGAAAGAGGTTGTTCTCCCTTTTGATGTATAAAAGACAGTTTATTCCTGTAACTAGGGATGTCGCTATTGAGATTGTAATAACCTTTTTCAGATTTATAAAATACTATCTATTTTGCTGTCTTCATCTTCGCTGTGACCAACACAGCCCTGATCAGAGAGATGGGCCCACTCTTATGATCAGGTGTTACTTCTTCCTGTGTGTGTTATTTATCTGCTTTATGCTTGCTGTTATAGTGTATTAATTATCAGTTTTATGCTTGTTGTTATAATACGTTATTTATCAGTTTTATGCTTATTGTTACATTGTTATTTATCAGTTTTATGCTTGATGTTATAGTGTGTGATTATTACGCGTACTTTTTGGAAGTTGTAGTTAATCCAGTTGATAGTAATGTTTGAATCTTAATCATGAACCCTTGGCTAGAATGAATTGCACTCTTGCCCCTGCATATACATTGTGCGTTGCCTTGAAAGGATATGCACCCGGATTGATAAATTAATGTAGGGAAAGGGTGAATAAATCATTCATATATGGACACCAACATTTTGGTGCCATTGCTGGGGAGGCTAACAAGGTGAAAGACAATGATCTGGACCAACTAGAGGGTCAATCTCTCGTCCTAGGGAGAGAACGAGTTTTCTCACTCTGCTTCAGGTCCTGAGCATAGGTGATCTTTTCGCTTCTTTTTTTTCTTTTTTTTCTCTTTCACTTTTGTCAATCTCTTGTCCTGGGGAAGGAGGAGTCTTTTGACACCCTACTCCAGACCTTGAGTTAGATTTATTTCTTTCAAACCCTTGTGTTTTTTTTGGAAACCCTAGTTTTTACCCTAGGGAGGGAGGAGTCTTTTGACGCCCTGCTTCAGATTTGAAAAGTATCAGGTCTTTTTCGTGGTGTGTTTCATTCTTGTCCAGGGGAGGGAGGAGTCTTTTGATACCCTGCTCTGGGTCCTGAACCTTGGATTCTTTCTTTTTTTTTAGATGCCTTTCTTTTTCGTAAGATCTTTTGTCTTGGGGAAGGAATGGTCCTTTGACACCTTACTTCAAGACTAAATCATTTTAGGATTCATGCCAAGATCCTCTATCATACCAAAACTTGTATAAACAAATAACTGGATAACGGGGGCAAAGGAAAAGACCCAAAGAAGGGAGGACCAGATTTGGGAAGAAAGACCTACATCCAACAGATTATTGAAAAGGATGAATCATAAACATCATCCTGCGCAACCGTGAGACCAAGGGCATGAAGAGTGAAGTTTGAGGGACAATCAGTAGACCAACTAGTGTTGTCTACATCACTCTTGGGTGATACAACACAGCAGGTCCCTCCAGCAGTTGAAGAAACATCTAGTAGCATACTTGACCAAGTAAATCTTATGCTGGTAACAAAATGGGAAGAGGTCGCAGGAAGAACCTCGACAGAGTCAGACCACTCCAGCAAGAGAGAGGAGGTTGTAGCCAAGGGATAAAGTCATCAGAACACAGGAGAAGGGGTCGAAGGAATATTTTCATCACCAAGGGACTGGGGAAGTGCTGCCAAAGAAACTCAGATTCAAGGGGTAGGGAAGCCTCATCCATCTCCTATAGAATCTGGTGAAATACCCAGTGGTTATTGGAAGATATTTATGGCTCCCACAACCTCCACTATCAAGTTTCCATTCAGAAACCTCGGAGTTGGTGTGCCCACTAAGCCTATTCCATTAGCAGCCTTACCAAACTTTCATGGGCTTGTTTCAGAAGATCCCGACACATTTCTATTTGAATTCAACATAGTGTGTCGAGGGTATGACTACACAACGGAAGCCCAAAAGTTAAAATTTTTTCCTTCTACATTAAAAGGGATGGCTCTGCGATGGTTCATGGGCCTTGGAGGAAGCACTGTTTCCACATGGGATGATATGTGGACAACTTTTCTGGAAAAATACCAGGATTACTGTAAATCCCATAACATTAAGGAAGAACTTTTCAAGTTCACACAGAAAGAAGACGAGAGTTTGGAAGATTGTGTGGAACGATTCAAGTACACTTTACAGAGGTTGGGTCACTCTGACCTGGATAAGGAAATTCTAAAAATCATCCTCCTCTGATCTTTCCATGAGGACTCAATGGAACTATTGAACATTGTGGGAAAATGAGACATCTCTAAGGAAAGCTTCGAAGGTATCTGTGAATTATGCATTCAGTGCTCAAGGGGGCTTGCAAGAAATAGACAAGGAATTCGTTCAGTAAAAGGGTCTGGCGGAGGTGTTACGAAAAAAAAAATCGAAAACCTGCTAGACAATCTGAGGACGGATATCCTTAGCACTCTGTCAGCATAGATGTATACACTGCAAGTAAAACAAAAGTAGCTAGAATTGGATAGGACCATGGCGATATTTTGCCCAATGTGTAGAAAGAAGCATCCAGAGAGGGAATGTCCACTAAAATCCATAGAGGAATGTGCAATCTGTGAGCTAAATCATGCAACAAGATCATGCCCCTCCCTGCCAGGCCTGAAAGCAGTATTTCAAGGAACAGGGAAAGACATGGAGCAAATGTACCTCATGGGGTCTATAAAGCCATGGAAACCTCGACCACCAATGGGAAATCAAGGTATGTACTCAGATCCATCTCAGTATTTCAATAATTCCAATATGAATCCTTAGTCCATGCCCTATCCTTCCATGTGGCCATAATACCAGTTCCCACTGTGGCAACAGTGGAACCCTCAAGCCAGTTCAATCTCCCCATGGGCTCCAACTTGGTGAGGATCCCCTCGTGGGCAGTTTCCTCAATCGATGCCATAGCAACAACTCCAACTTCCCTCTAATGTGCCTCTGGGTAACCAACCTGCCCATCCTCAGCTCCCAATCCAACCTGATCTGAATCCTGATAGTAGGGGAGTTCATCAAATTGACATTCTTAACCTACCTTCATATAGAATTTCCATTGCAGAGTTGTATGAAATGAATCTACGATCAGGGCAAACAGTTAATGTTCAACCTCCTCCAATTATCCTTGAACAACTCGATAGTAAAGGTAAGGAATCAGAACCAATTAGTAAAGAGGCAAAACAAACTGATAAAAGCCATGCATCTCCTATAAAACAACATCAATCTAAACCACCTTACTCAGAGAGACTAACTTTAAGCAAATCAAGCCCTCAAGCTGAATTTGATTTATTAGGAGAACTGTATAACTTATTTGTTAAAATTCCCTTGTTACAAGCTATGAAGGATGTGCCAATATATGCAAAGACTCTTAGGGAATATTGTTCAAAGAAATCTGCAAAGAAATGTAAAGACCTCCTTACCATTCATGTTATGGGAAAATGATCAGATTTCATGACAGGAAAGTCAATGCCTGAAAAGTATGGAGATCCGGGGAACCCAATTCCGACAGTACAAATTAATGGGGTACATATTCTGAATGTGTTGGTAGACTTGGGTGCTGCCATTAATGTTATCACCACTGAAACCATGCATGCATTAGGTCTTTGTAACTTGAAACATACACCTACAATATTGGAATTGGTAGATCGATCCACAGTCAAACCTGTAGGAAAGTTGGAAGATGTAACATTTCAATAGATTCATGGCACTATCTTATAGATTTCCTGGTCTTATAGACACAATCTTCGGTGGGTGGCCATCCTTTGATTTTGGGTAGACCTTGGCTGGCTACTGCAGATGCTTACATAGGGTGCCAATCAGGGCACATGGTTATTTCCAATGGGCAAAACATTAATAAATTAGTGTTATACCCACCTACATAACCAAACCCATCCATAAAACCAGCAGGAAACAAGAAAATTTTATCTAGGAAAGAGTCTGAAACAGAAAATGAGGAATTGAGGCTAGTTCTCACTATTGGACAAGCCCTTCAATCACCTCTTTTATGGATGATCCTTGCTCCGTTTCTGAAACAAATCAACAATTCCTAGAATCTATCCTAAGCTGTGAGACTCAGGAAACAATTGAAACAACAGAAGGATCAGAGCAACTACCTGTTGATGCACCCAGTGAAAGTGTCCCAGTAGAACTAGAACCAGGGAAAACCCTTAATATTAATCCAACCCTGTCAGAATACCAGAAGAAGCAACTCGTGGATGTCCTTCAAAAACAAAAAGAGGCCTTCGCCTGGGATTATACAGATATGAAAGGGATCCCTGCTAATTCATGTACCCATCATATATACATTAAGGAGGATTGTTGTCCTGTGAGACAACCTTAGAGAAGGATGAACCCCGCTTTGAAAAATGTTGTGAAAGAAGAACTTTAGAAATTACTAGACGTGGGTTTTATTAACCCAACTCAGATAGCCAATGGGTGTCCCCATTAGTAATGGTCCCTAAGAAAAATGGTAAATGGTGAATATGCGTCGATTATCGAGAATTAAATAAGGCAATGCAGAAAGATCATTTTCCTTTGCCATTTATTGATCAAGTTCTAGACACATTGGCTGGCAAAAAGTTTTTTTCTTTTCTAGATGGGTTTAGTGGGTATAACCAGATCCAGATAGCTCCTAAAGATTAGGATAAAACCACTTTCACATGCCCCTGGGGAACATTCGCATACCAGGTCCTTCCTTTTGGCATGTGTAATGCTCCTGCAACGTTTCAGAGAGAAATTTTGGGAATCTTCTTTGATTTGACAGATGACAGTGTTGAAATCTACATGGATGACTTTACTCCATATGGGGATTCATTTCTTGAAGGGATGAAAATTTTAGAAAAAGTTCTCGAAAGGTGTATACAAGTGCGTGTCTTGTTGAGTACGACAAAATGCCATATGATGATGGAAGAGGGTATTGTTTTGGGACATTTTCTCTCAGCTGAAGGAATCCGGATGGATCTAGCAAAGACAAAGGTAATTCAACATTTCTCGACGCCCAAAACACCCACACAAGTACGCAACTTTATTGGTTGTGTTGGTTATTACAGGCGTTTTATAGAAAATTTTGCTAAAGTAGCAGATCCACTTTTTCAATTGCTAACAAAGGACTCCAATTTTGTGTGGATAGAGGACTGTGATGTAGCCTTTACACGAATTAAGGAATTGGTCTGTAGTGCTCCAATCCTTAGAGGGCCAGACTGGGCATTACCTTTCCATATTCATATGGATGCTTCCCAAACAGCGGTTGGTGCAGTATTAGGACAACAAAAGGACAAAATACCATACACAGTTTACTATGCTAGCAAGAATTTGGCTCCTGCTGAGTTAAACTACACAGTGACTGAGAAAGAGTTCCTTGCTGTCATTTATGCCATCAATAAATTCCAACACTACATTACTGGGTATCCTACCTTTGTGCATACTGATCATGCAACTATCAGGTATTTAATGAATAAACCTGTTATCCCTGGTCGTATCACAAGATGGATTTTGCTACTATAGGAATTTGATATTACTATAGTAGATAAACCAGGGAAGGACAATGTGGTTGCAGATTTCTTATCTAGGATAGAACATGAGGGTAAGGATACACCAATTGAAGATAATTTTCTAGATGAACATCTTTTTGTAGTATCTGCTAACACTCTGTGGTATGCATATATTGTTAATTATATTGCTTCAGGGAAGGTGCGTCGTCATCTATCATATAAGGAGCAAAGGAAGATTATTCACCAGAGTACCCGATATTCATGGATGGCAGGATATCTCTTTCATACAGGGGCTGACCAACAGATTCGACGTTGTGTGGCAGAAGCTAATATCTATGAGATAATGAAGGCTTCACATGATGGACCCTGTGGAGGACATTTTGCAGATAAATGAATTGGTCACAAAGTGCTGCAAATGGGATATTACTGGCCCTCCATCTTTTGTGATGCCCGGGATTATGTTCGAAGGTGTGATAGCTGTCAACGGATGGGACAACCTAGGAAAGCAGATGAAATGCCTCTACAACCCCAGATAGTCCTTGAACCGTTTGAGAAATGGGCCATTGATTTTGTTGGACCCTTCAACCCACCTTCTCATCAGAAAGCTTACATCCTGGTCTACACTGATTATGTAACTAAATGGGTGGAAGCCAGAGCGGTCACAAGAGCAATAGAACAAGTAGTGGCAGACTTTCTTTTTGAAGAAATCTTTGTCTGATACGGTACTCCAAGGGAAATTGTGTCAGATGGAGGATCACAGTTCACATCTCACATGATAGGAAAGCTGATGCAGAAATATGGAGTCAAACATAGAGTGACAACCCCTTATCACCCCCAGGCGAACGGGCAAGTAGAAAGCATAAACAAGGTATTGGAAAATATCTTGACAAAGACAGTAGCAAGTCATCACCGGGACTGAGCACAGAAACTTCCAGAAGCTTTATGGGCATAAAGAACAACATGGCGAAACACAACTGGGTTTTCTCTATTTGAATTAGTCTATGGGAAAGTCCCCTTGTTTCCAGTGGAATTTGAGATCAATACACTCAGGATAGCTCTAAAAGTAGGCCTAGACCCATTAGAAGCACAGAAACACTGACTGGAACAACTGAATGAGTTGGACGAGATTCGGTTAGTAGTTGTCTAGAAGACCACTGCTGTTCAACAACAGAGAATGAAGTGGCATGATAAATTTATCAAAAGTAAGGTGTTTCATGTGGGAGATTGGGCATTACTGTACGATTTTTGATTTAAGGATTTCAAAGGCAAGCTTTGCACTCCCTGGATGGGGCCATATCAAGTGGACGCAGTGTTCGACAATGGAACAGTCAGATTAGTTACAATAGATGAGAATCATACCTCATTCTTAGTAAACAGGCACCGTCTAAAACTATACAATCATCCAACCTCTAGAGATGTCTTTGTTAAACACCTTTCTGACTCATCTGATTTAATGGTTGTTGGGATGGACACTCTCACTCTGCCCTAATATATATATATATATTTGTTTTTTTTCTTACTTGTTCATATTTTGCAGGAATAACAAAGGAATATGGCCAGGAGAAATGTAACACTCGGCGTTGTTACTCCACCAGTGTTGCTATAAAGATGTTGTTGTTACTCCACTGGTGTGTACTGATTACTTCACTAAATTTTGTTACTCCGCAACTGTCGTTACTCCGTCGGTGCCGTTACTCTGCAACTGCTGGTTCTCTGCTTGTGTTGTTACTCCGCAGCTGTCGTTACTCCGCCGGTGCCATTACTTCGCAACTGCTGGTTCTCCGCCAGTGCTGTTACTCCACAACTATCGTTACTCCGCAACTGCCACTACTCTGTCGTCGTCGTTACTTCGTCATTTTTGTTACTCACTATTGTTGTTACTCCTTGCTGTCGTTATGCCCTGTTGTCGTTACTCTGTCAGACCTTTTTATACCACTCCACCATAAGGTAGGTCCATAGGTACGTCTCCGCCGACTTTTATGGAATTAATTAAAATATTCCAAAAAGACAACAAAACATGTCGTGGATGGCCGTAATTAAGTTGGGGGGCGAACTGCCATAATAAACGACGACATTTATGAACAATTATGACACACGATTCTCACCAAAGAAATTATGACACATGATCCTCACCAATCAGAATCCAATGATCTCGGTACCCTGTAATAATAAATTGATATGTTAAAATGTGTACTTGTACGCATAGAATCATAACTAGTCACCTCCCCAACACGCTGCATTAAATTTCTGATAGTACCACCACAATCTGTCATCATTTTCAAACATACCAGCACTGTTTTATCGGTCGTTCCCAAAAACAATATGACGTTATTTCAGTTTCCAACGGTTTGGAGCCCTGTCATTTTCCCCCTACCAGCTAACTGCATTCGTCATGCTAACTCCGCCTCTGTAACAATGGGTGGACGATCTGTGCGGCATGAACCTGAAGACACAATGAGAGTTCAGAACAATCAGGAGGTATGGCAGGTCTTTGAGAATGCAGGCTGGAATGTTTACTTTGATAGGTTGAAAGGGTCGAACGAAGAAATTATGACCAAATTCACACTCAACTTGAGAAAAGGAATCTCTCGGGTCTGTGGAATTGAAGTTTCTGTAACAGAGGAAGCCATCGCAGAAGTCAGTGGACTCCCTCAAAATGGACAGCGATGGTTTTCAAGAAGGTTTGTCCTTCCGGAGTTTCCCGAAGCATTTTTACAGGAGGGAGAAAGCATTGTGCAGAAGGGTTGAGGATACGACTGAAATTCTCTATCGCATCCATGGAAGGAAGTAGCAGAGTTCATCATGAGATATATGACTTGCGAAGGGAGATACTCCACCATATTCAAATACTATCTCCGAATACTAACTCACCTGCGATTTCCCCAAGCAGAGGCTTTCTCACTGAATGTGCCTTATTTCTTATTGAGAAGCCTTCTCCTAATGGCACATTCGGCTCAGGAGTCACGACAGGTATTGGCGACCATCACCCACCATGGGTTGGTTCAGCTGTTAGTAATGAATGGCATCAGACAAATCCCGATCCTGTGGGAACTGTTTCAGGATTGCACAGAGGAAGAAGTAGAAGCCACTGTGGTTGCTAGGGAAGATGAACCAGAAGCCACAGAGGGGGAAAATGTAGGAGAAGATGACTATGTTGGCCAAGAGGAACCAGAAGAGATGGAGATGGCAGCTGAAGCATTTGAAGAAGAGACTTCTCCCCAAGAGCAAGCCGAAACCATGGAACCAATGGAAGATACGAAAGTTGATACAGAAAGGCCCACTAGTACCATGGTCGAGGATGCCCCACAAGAACCAACCTCGCCTGTGGAACTAGAAGAATAGTTTTATAGCATGATAACCATAGAAGTAGGGTCACAACAGACATGAGTGGGTGGATTGGTCGATATTGCGACCAAAATTACTCCACAGGAACCTCTTGTCACCATGGAGTTGATGAAGGAGGATAACTAGAATGAAGAAGTGGTCATGACCACTTCGACCATAGAGCTCGTGGAAGAAGTGCTGGCAGAACTAGGGCGTGAGGTTGGCGCTAAACCACAAGAACCAACGTCAACCTCAAGACCAGATATCGAAGATCCCTGCCAGTTATCCTTTTTCTCCTTTATTCCAAGAGGAGCAAGGTGAAATTTTTCCCTTCAGCGCACAGAAGAAGATCTCGCCATTCCTCCAATTCTATCACAGAAGCCACAACCATGTGAGGTGGATGATACTCAAATAGACACCTTAGCAGGAGAGCATCTCGCAAGGGCACCATCGGTCATGGTGAGCGCGCAACAAGAGGAATTAGCTGTAGGCGAAGAGGAGGGACCAAGCGAAGTGGTCTCGACAAATGAGCCAATGGAAGAGCCAGGTGAGAAGGTCGTAAGAATCCCAGCCAAACAAAAACATTAGCCACAGTTTAAAAATACAATGCGACTTAAGATGGAGGTTAGGAAACTAAGGAAACAGGTACACAAAATGCAGGAGAGGATGAAGAAATACAAGCAGAAAGCTCGAAAGTCCAAGGCCATATGAATAGAAACAGAGACTCAAACAGACCAGGTAGCCATAACCTCTGCTGCTACTCAAACAAACTTGATTGAGTTATTGTTTGAAGATCATGAGAATTCCTTAAAAGTCAAAGTGCATACTTGGAAATCTACTATGGCTCAATATCAAAACAAGATCAGAAGAACTCAGGAACGAGCCTCCACAACTGTTTTTGAATATGTGGAGCGTATAGACATCATGAGATTAAGGCATGCAAAGTAGCAGCTCAAGATGGAGCAACTGGAAAAACAAGTGGCAGAGCTGAAAATAGATAAGGAGCAGATGTTTAATTTGGCGCAAGAGGTGATGGCATGTCGCCCTCCTGCTTCTTGTTATTCTTTATTATTACATGAACGTTTCCTTCTATTCTGCATGGAGAGCATAAAAAATGAGATTAGTTATAAAATAGAAAATGGTGTACAATTCATCTGCATAATGAGGCACCACGACGTGCCAACTCAGCATTTGATGTGTGAATTTTACCTGCATGGATATCTGTTGCACCTGGACAAAGATTTCAATCTGGTCCCGTATGTGGGAGACATTCATTTAAGGGCCCTCACCTCTTACACTTTCAACTAGATCAATTGGCAGAAGGCTTTTAACACATTTGAATATAATCAGGTTACAAAGTCATTTATGGTAGGAGGAGAACCTGAGAGCTCAGTCACCATGTTCAATAAACACATCACCTTTTTGGGAATTGAGGAAAATAGAGACAAAATGTTGAGGACACAAAATTGGTGCCTTGATCTTTGTGTTAAGCAAATAGTCACATTTCATGAAGAAGCTCTTGATTGCTGTTAGAAAAGGTGGATGATGACACCTACAGCAGTACGGAACAGGGAACCTTTTGGAGCACCAAATTTTTCATGAGTGATCCCCAGAGTGCCCAGATATGTGGCATGTATCCGAACAAGTGGGATCCGATGGATAGGACTCCGGTTTCAGTTTCCCACTATTTGGTTGCTAGTAGAAGATTACACTCCAACGTATATTGTTCCGGAAGATTGGTGGGAAGACGTCCACCTCTCCGATGGTTTTAAACTTCCAGGGACAGAGATGGTTGAAGAATATGATCTCACCCATTTTCAGGAAGCCAACAGTCAGCGAAATTCAGACCTACAGAGGCGGCGAACTGTATGAGGGCATGTAAAAGGCTAGTTGGGGGGAGATGTTGGGCACCAAATCGGGCTATCTTTCTGCTGCATTTTCATTACCTTTTTGACCTTTTTACACTTATTTACCTATGTTTACTATGCTACAGCCATGAGGTAAATACCCCTACCTTTGTCTATTGGAATATTTTATTAATGAAGTAAAGTCGCGGAGTTTTTCCTATTCGCAGCACTAAAATGAATGTTTGACCACAACTTATGGAGAACAGGACCAGGGCTTCATCTCACAGTAGATCCACTCTTCACAGCAACAACCAAGCCATAAAGAGGCCACACAACTGGAGTCATAGATCCCTGAACCAGCTTGGGCATTTTGTGATCCTGTCCATCTGGTACTGGTGTCACTCCAACTAATGTATATTTTTGGGGATACGGTTACCATGTTTTTAGGAAAGAGGCCGGTCTCCCTTTTGATGTATAAAATACAGTTTATTCCTGTAACTGGGGATGTCCCTATTGAGATTGTAATAACTTTTTTCAGATTTATAAAATACTATCTATTTTGTTGTCTTCATCTTCATTGTGACCAACACAGCCCTGATCAGAGAGCTGGGCCCGCTCTTCTGATCAGGTGTTGCATCTTCCTGTGTGTGTTATTTATCCACTTTATGCTTTCTGTTACAATGTATTAATTATCAGTTTTATGCGTGCTGTTATAGTACATTATTTATCAGTTTTATGCTTGCTATTACAGTGTTATTTATCGGTTTTATGCTTGCTGTTATAGTGTGTGATTCTTATGAGTACTTTTCAGAAGTTGTATTTAATCCAATTGATAGTAATGTTTGAATCTTAGTCGTGAACCTTTGGCTAGAATGAATTGTACTCTTGCCCCTGTATATACCTTGTGCATTGCCTTGAAAGGATACGCACCCGTATTGATAAATTAATGTAGGAAAAGGGTGAATAAATTGTTCATACCTAGACACCAACACTTATGACTGGTTAATGGAAGAAGTGATGTGCTAGCCTTGGAAGGTTGTTTTCTATCTCTTGTGGTGGATTGTCTTAGCATTTCTCTTGATATTGGTATGGTTTTTACTCTCTTTCTATCATTTTTCAAGTTCAAGTATTGTTATGATAGGATCTAGGTGGGAAGTATAAGGTCATACACGCCCACCATAGCCTTCATTATTTTATTTTCTTCATCTGATTACTTTAACAAGGGTTTTCTAAGCAAGTATAAGGGCATACACCCTCTTATCTTAAACCCTAGCCTAGAGAAACTTGCATTGGGAAGTAAAAGGGCGTACACCCCCAAGGAGTTAGCTTCTCTAAGATATTTGTTATTTCGACTCCATTAACCCAATAGTAAAGGCACTAGTCATACTCTGTTTTACATTGGAGATATACAATCATTGCCTTGGGAAACATGATTTTTGACCTTTTGAAAGTTTTCTTGCTTGAAGTTGATTTACCTCATTGAGAGGATTCTTCCCCCACTAGGGCCTCCCCTCTCTCCAAACACTCTAATTTCTGTTACAAAATTTAACCTACAGCCATTAGGGATGCATAACCCTAGCTACTAACACTCTCATAACTCCTAAACTAACCCTAGAGTAGCTCTCTAACTTTGCTCATTTACTCTAGGGAGAATCTTTTGAGCTAGTTCTTGGAAACTTTTCATGATTTATTTTGTTGTTGCTTTCCACTAAATGATACAGCCATAAGGCTACAATTTTTTGTAGAAAAAACATGTTACAAAAACCATCTTATCTAGCTTCTTAAGTGTCATTTTTCAGCCTATGCTCATTGTTAAGTTTGATGAT
This sequence comes from Picea sitchensis, assembly GCA_010110895.2. NCBI lineage: Eukaryota > Viridiplantae > Streptophyta > Pinopsida > Pinales > Pinaceae > Picea > Picea sitchensis. The sequence continues at coordinate 14,771 of SNQJ01S0032977.1, forward strand.
GATTTACCTAACTAGTCTAGATATTTATATGTTGATTTTATATGTTTTATTTGCTGATATAATATGATATATACTAGTGCAAATTAGGGACATCAATCTTAACTTTCTGATCCAACTAACATATATCATTTCAAAGTGTATTTTCTTATGTCTCAGGCAGGTACAATCATTTAGAAAAGTACTATACCTGTGGGGAAACAATTACTTGACTTGCAAGGAATATTTCCCTACCTTTCATTCCACTTAGAATTGGCCTCTAGGGGATTTACTTCCACTTCCATCCATCTCCATCTCAATCCCCTTAGGGTCACCAAGATCACCTCCCTAGAGTGACCTAGTCACCCTTGAAGTGCGGGACCTACATTCTGGTGGCATTGGGTTTAGGATTCCCAAGTTGTAGCACTTTCCTTGTGGTTGGGACGGGATTTTACCAACCTAAAACTTGTGCTATAACATGGATGATATTGTTAACACTATAAAAGGGCTAGGTGAAACCATAGAACAAAAATTTGTTGTACAAAATCTTATCAAGACACTTCCATCAATATTTGATCCCAAGATATCCGCCATTGAAGAAAAAAAGGATTTAGATAGTCTAACAATGGATGAATTACATGGAATCCTTACAACCTATGAAATGATAATTGTGCAGGAAAATCCATCAAATCATGAGGAAACATTCAAAGCATCAAAAGGGACAAGCTCAAAAGGACACCAAACATATGAGTCCTATGAAGAAGAATTAGATGCAGATGAAGCAAACTTTATCAAGAGGCTCAAGAAAAGAACTGACAAATACAAAGGTAAGATCCCTTTCAAGTTCTTTGATTGTGGTAGAGTAGGACAATTTTATGCTAAGTTTCCATACAAAAGGGACTCTATTTTAACAAAAAAAAGATCACTATGTAAGTGACAAAAATGAAGAGAAAAAGAAGAATTACAAGAAAAAGAAAAATTGGTATGCCAATGATGAAGGAAACTCCTCTGATGAAGAAGACAACAACA
>SNQJ01S0032977.1:15785-26383 GCA_010110895.2 Picea sitchensis
TTATTCTTTATTATTACATGAACGTTTCCTTCTATTCTGCATGGAGAGCATAAAAAATGAGATTAGTTATAAAATAGAAAATGGTGTACAATTCATCTGCATAATGAGGCACCACGACGTGCCAACTCAGCATTTGATGTGTGAATTTTACCTGCATGGATATCTGTTGCACCTGGACAAAGATTTCAATCTGGTCCCGTATGTGGGAGACATTCATTTAAGGGCCCTCACCTCTTACACTTTCAACTAGATCAATTGGCAGAAGGCTTTTAACACATTTGAATATAATCAGGTTACAAAGTCATTTATGGTAGGAGGAGAACCTGAGAGCTCAGTCACCATGTTCAATAAACACATCACCTTTTTGGGAATTGAGGAAAATAGAGACAAAATGTTGAGGACACAAAATTGGTGCCTTGATCTTTGTGTTAAGCAAATAGTCACATTTCATGAAGAAGCTCTTGATTGCTGTTAGAAAAGGTGGATGATGACACCTACAGCAGTACGGAACAGGGAACCTTTTGGAGCACCAAATTTTTCATGAGTGATCCCCAGAGTGCCCAGATATGTGGCATGTATCCGAACAAGTGGGATCCGATGGATAGGACTCCGGTTTCAGTTTCCCACTATTTGGTTGCTAGTAGAAGATTACACTCCAACGTATATTGTTCCGGAAGATTGGTGGGAAGACGTCCACCTCTCCGATGGTTTTAAACTTCCAGGGACAGAGATGGTTGAAGAATATGATCTCACCCATTTTCAGGAAGCCAACAGTCAGCGAAATTCAGACCTACAGAGGCGGCGAACTGTATGAGGGCATGTAAAAGGCTAGTTGGGGGGAGATGTTGGGCACCAAATCGGGCTATCTTTCTGCTGCATTTTCATTACCTTTTTGACCTTTTTACACTTATTTACCTATGTTTACTATGCTACAGCCATGAGGTAAATACCCCTACCTTTGTCTATTGGAATATTTTATTAATGAAGTAAAGTCGCGGAGTTTTTCCTATTCGCAGCACTAAAATGAATGTTTGACCACAACTTATGGAGAACAGGACCAGGGCTTCATCTCACAGTAGATCCACTCTTCACAGCAACAACCAAGCCATAAAGAGGCCACACAACTGGAGTCATAGATCCCTGAACCAGCTTGGGCATTTTGTGATCCTGTCCATCTGGTACTGGTGTCACTCCAACTAATGTATATTTTTGGGGATACGGTTACCATGTTTTTAGGAAAGAGGCCGGTCTCCCTTTTGATGTATAAAATACAGTTTATTCCTGTAACTGGGGATGTCCCTATTGAGATTGTAATAACTTTTTTCAGATTTATAAAATACTATCTATTTTGTTGTCTTCATCTTCATTGTGACCAACACAGCCCTGATCAGAGAGCTGGGCCCGCTCTTCTGATCAGGTGTTGCATCTTCCTGTGTGTGTTATTTATCCACTTTATGCTTTCTGTTACAATGTATTAATTATCAGTTTTATGCGTGCTGTTATAGTACATTATTTATCAGTTTTATGCTTGCTATTACAGTGTTATTTATCGGTTTTATGCTTGCTGTTATAGTGTGTGATTCTTATGAGTACTTTTCAGAAGTTGTATTTAATCCAATTGATAGTAATGTTTGAATCTTAGTCGTGAACCTTTGGCTAGAATGAATTGTACTCTTGCCCCTGTATATACCTTGTGCATTGCCTTGAAAGGATACGCACCCGTATTGATAAATTAATGTAGGAAAAGGGTGAATAAATTGTTCATACCTAGACACCAACACTTATGACTGGTTAATGGAAGAAGTGATGTGCTAGCCTTGGAAGGTTGTTTTCTATCTCTTGTGGTGGATTGTCTTAGCATTTCTCTTGATATTGGTATGGTTTTTACTCTCTTTCTATCATTTTTCAAGTTCAAGTATTGTTATGATAGGATCTAGGTGGGAAGTATAAGGTCATACACGCCCACCATAGCCTTCATTATTTTATTTTCTTCATCTGATTACTTTAACAAGGGTTTTCTAAGCAAGTATAAGGGCATACACCCTCTTATCTTAAACCCTAGCCTAGAGAAACTTGCATTGGGAAGTAAAAGGGCGTACACCCCCAAGGAGTTAGCTTCTCTAAGATATTTGTTATTTCGACTCCATTAACCCAATAGTAAAGGCACTAGTCATACTCTGTTTTACATTGGAGATATACAATCATTGCCTTGGGAAACATGATTTTTGACCTTTTGAAAGTTTTCTTGCTTGAAGTTGATTTACCTCATTGAGAGGATTCTTCCCCCACTAGGGCCTCCCCTCTCTCCAAACACTCTAATTTCTGTTACAAAATTTAACCTACAGCCATTAGGGATGCATAACCCTAGCTACTAACACTCTCATAACTCCTAAACTAACCCTAGAGTAGCTCTCTAACTTTGCTCATTTACTCTAGGGAGAATCTTTTGAGCTAGTTCTTGGAAACTTTTCATGATTTATTTTGTTGTTGCTTTCCACTAAATGATACAGCCATAAGGCTACAATTTTTTGTAGAAAAAACATGTTACAAAAACCATCTTATCTAGCTTCTTAAGTGTCATTTTTCAGCCTATGCTCATTGTTAAGTTTGATGATGATTTACCTAACTAGTCTAGATATTTATATGTTGATTTTATATGTTTTATTTGCTGATATAATATGATATATACTAGTGCAAATTAGGGACATCAATCTTAACTTTCTGATCCAACTAACATATATCATTTCAAAGTGTATTTTCTTATGTCTCAGGCAGGTACAATCATTTAGAAAAGTACTATACCTGTGGGGAAACAATTACTTGACTTGCAAGGAATATTTCCCTACCTTTCATTCCACTTAGAATTGGCCTCTAGGGGATTTACTTCCACTTCCATCCATCTCCATCTCAATCCCCTTAGGGTCACCAAGATCACCTCCCTAGAGTGACCTAGTCACCCTTGAAGTGCGGGACCTACATTCTGGTGGCATTGGGTTTAGGATTCCCAAGTTGTAGCACTTTCCTTGTGGTTGGGACGGGATTTTACCAACCTAAAACTTGTGCTATAACATGGATGATATTGTTAACACTATAAAAGGGCTAGGTGAAACCATAGAACAAAAATTTGTTGTACAAAATCTTATCAAGACACTTCCATCAATATTTGATCCCAAGATATCCGCCATTGAAGAAAAAAAGGATTTAGATAGTCTAACAATGGATGAATTACATGGAATCCTTACAACCTATGAAATGATAATTGTGCAGGAAAATCCATCAAATCATGAGGAAACATTCAAAGCATCAAAAGGGACAAGCTCAAAAGGACACCAAACATATGAGTCCTATGAAGAAGAATTAGATGCAGATGAAGCAAACTTTATCAAGAGGCTCAAGAAAAGAACTGACAAATACAAAGGTAAGATCCCTTTCAAGTTCTTTGATTGTGGTAGAGTAGGACAATTTTATGCTAAGTTTCCATACAAAAGGGACTCTATTTTAACAAAAAAAAGATCACTATGTAAGTGACAAAAATGAAGAGAAAAAGAAGAATTACAAGAAAAAGAAAAATTGGTATGCCAATGATGAAGGAAACTCCTCTGATGAAGAAGACAACAACAAAAAAGATGTTTATTTCATGGCCATTAATGAATTCTCTGATGATGAAACCTCAAAACGTGAAGATCCTAATGAGGAAGGAGAGGTTAATCTTGAAGGTGAATTAATATATGCTCTAAGTGAACTAGAAAAACTTAGAAAGAAAAATGAATCTCTCAAGGAACAGTGAAGAAAATCAAAAGGATAACATCATGAACCAAATGGTGAAAATAAGACTATTGGTCTAAAAATAAAATTAGAGCAAGCAAAAAGAATTGAAGAAATCTTGGCAAATAAACTCAATGAAATGGAGGATATCTACAATGAAAGAGAACTCAAAATTGTTTTCCTAAGAAAAGAATTAGATAAGACAGTCTCCCAATTGAACACAAATATGAGGTTTGAAAAGAGTTTAGTAGTCCTAGATAAAATTCTAAATGTCCAAAGATCACCATTTGATAGGACTCGTCTTGGCTATAGTGACAGTTAGAAAAATATTGATTTTGGGATACTATAAAGAGACGAGAATAATAAAAGCTATGCAAATGTACTTAGGATTTCCAATTACAATGGAAACACTATAAAAATGAAGCATATAACAAACATAAAAAGGAATATCAACATAAGATCACTTATCTTCCCAACATAGTCGAATTTGAAAAGGGATCTCCACCCAGAAGACCTCCCACCACAAGAAGTGATTACAATGCCGTCAAGGATGATATGAGCAACAAAACAACTCAAATGTTTGCAAACATAAATGCTCCACAAGGAAAACCTCCTACAACAAGGTATCCAAATCTATTTCTTGGCTACTTCTTTTCCTGTCATAATTTTGGACATAAATCCATTAACTGCAGGGACAATACGAGATATAACTATCTAAGAAGTAGAGATATATACAAGACTACCAAGAATGACTATATAAGCAACAAAACAACTCAAGAGTTTGGGGACATAAATTATAATCCTTTTTCTCCGCTTATCAACTCCAATATTGAATTTTACAAATGTAATAATTTTGGCCACAAAGCACATGAGTGTAGAAGTAGATTAGATTCCACGAGACAAAACATGAAATAGAAATCTTCTACTAAAAACAAGGAAGAAAACACAAGAGTATGGAAGAAAAAACTAGATCAACAAAAAGGGGAAGAAAACAATCTAGATGTACATGCTCAAAGCAACACAAGCCAATGGTATATTAATAGTGGATTATCCAAGCACATGACATGAGACTAGAGAAAGTTTTTAACTCTTAAGAAGGAAAAACAAGGAAATTATACATTTGGAAATGATAATTCTTCCAAAATAATTGGAAAAGGAACAGTTAGCCTTGGAAGTGAGAAAGCCAAAGCAGAAAATGTATTGTTGATTGAAGATATGAAACACAATCTTCTTAGTGTTAGCCAAATATGTCATCAAGGACATAGACGTGCTTTTGAATCTTGAAAGATTGGTTGTTGGGAGTGGGGAGTGAAATCAAGAAGGAGTGGGGGAAACAATTTTCAAAAAAATTCGGGAGCGAGAGCGTTTTTTATATAATACATAAAAAATGTATATTTTGATGCATATGTATTAAAAACATGCAAGTTTTCGAATCAATTGCAAAAATCATGAAAAAATAGATATACGATCATTTAACTAATTGATTAGTGATGATCATTAAAGCATCAACCATTTAGTACACATATAACACCAATCATTAACATTTATCATCAATAGATTGTAACAAACGATATCAACCAAAAATCGAAATAGACTCTAGAGCATCATATTCATTACCAAATAGTTGTAAGATTTAGTCAATAGTTAAAAGCTTCAAAATTCAAATTTCAAACTTCAAACTTGATGCAGGAGCATCCTTAAAAATTAGCAAATGTGCCATCAAGACAACACATAGGCGCGCATTGGAGAAAGGGAGAGGCACCAACCCTCCCATTTTTAAATTTAAAATATGATCCTATACGGATTTATGTTGTAAGGTCGAGTAAATCCAAGCCATGCCTTTGTACAGGTAGTGGATAGGGTCACCTTAATGGTTGACTATAAGCAGGTCTATATCTGAGTCAGGTCTAAATATTCATTCATTGTAATGAGTCATAGGGATAAGGTGTCTTAATTGAGATAGTGATGGCACTAAGGTGGTGGAGAGGATAATCTCGAGGAGCCCTCTTGTAAAAATATATACCCTGTTGAGGAAGGAAAGAGAGGAGTTAAGAGTTGAGAAGCTTAGAAGCTTAGGAATAGGAGTAGGAGAAAGAACTGAGACTCTGTTGTAGTCTAGTCTTTGTACACATTTGTAAACATACATTCATCTTAATAGAAAGAAAGTAGTTTTTCCTGCATATGATATCCATTTGTGTTATATGTGTTCTATGAATGATATATGTGTGTGTTTATGTATGCAACAAATGCTTGTGATCGTTTTCATTGGCAAGAGAAGATAAAATTCCCTATCTTTGTGTTACTGAGAAGTTATGGGTTCTTTAGGCTCGTGCAAGGAATGCATGCTAGAGTAGCGAAACTCTGTGAGCTAATGCAAGGAGTGTGTATATGGACTTTGTCGAGAATTTGGAAGAGAATGTGCCAGGAAGGAACACCAGAATACTCGCAATCTCAAAAGGAGCCTCGGAGTTACTGAATACTCTGGAGGAAATACTGTGTAGAGTAAACACAACTAGAGTTATTGAAACTCTGTAAACTCTACCAAGAGGGAATTGAGAAGGTACCAAAAGTACATAGAACCAACACCTTCTGAAGTTTTGGAGAAGTTGAAGAAATACATAGTTGTTGAATACTCTGTAATCTCAACAAGGAGTACGTTGAGCAGGTGCATAGAGAGGACTGGGTCAACACTTAGACAAGTGTTGAGAACGTTTTAGGACTTAGACAAGTGCAAGGTGAGCATAGGAAGTGAACTTATTTCAAGTTTTAAATCTCAAGAGGTGTAGCACAAGAAGATACTAAAGTCATTGAGATCGTAGGAGAATGGTTCAAGGGCCATAACCCTTGAACACTTGAAATACTTCCAAATTCAAGAAGAAGCATAAGCACAAAGAGGAGGAACATACTCCAACCATTGGATCTGAGTGCATGGATAAATAGTCATTGGATCCAGGTAAAGTGCATGAGATTTAATCTATTTGTGTGCATAGGAGTGAGGACTCGCTGAAGTCCATAAGTGATTAGGGATCATCCATCATCTAGAGGGACAGGTGGTGAAAGATCTGAATCTTCAGAGCAGAAGCACTCTGGGAGTTTGCAGATAAGGAAAGAGCAAGATCATTGAAGCTCTGAAGTTTGGATTAGATCTTAGCCATTGGTCGCCAGGAGGTAGGTGTCAACATATCTAAAACTCTGAGGAATAGTACTCTGGGAGATTTCAGTCATGGAGTGTGAAAAACTCCCAAAGCTCCGAAGAGAAGAGTAGATCACAACCATCCATTGTGAAGGATACGTGACAAGAGATCTAAAAGTTTGGAGGTTTAATACTTCAGGAGGAAGCAAGCGAACGAGATTGAAGAACTCCTGAAGTCAACATGGAGCAAAGTAAATATGGACCATCCATTTGATTAGGACGTGTGTCAGTGGATCCTCGTATCCGGAGGAAAAGCACTTCAGAAGATTTGAAGTGTGGTGCTTCAAAAATCCCCGAATCCGGATTAGTGGAGAAGATCTCAACCATCCATCAGTCGAAGACACGTGGCATGAGATCTTGCGTTCCAGAGGAGGCGAGTGCAGAAGGGTAGAGAACTATCGAAGTAAGGGATTCGTAGATAGATCTGGCCATTGATCCTGCGAGGACAGATGTCACTAGATGTTGCACTCTGGAGAAAAGTCACTTTGGAGATTTTGGAGTGTGAAGGTGCAATAACTCCTGAAGGATGTAGATCTGTAGTTCACCATAGCTATCCAATGATAATGTACAAGTGTCAAAGGATCTTCTACTTTGGAGGAAATTCATTTCAGAGGAAGGTAGATTTGGGTGGAACAAGAACTCTTGAAGGCCGGAGCATCGAAGTTCATCAGAATTGTCTGTTGGAAAGGGACGCATGGCAGAAGATCTTCCATTTCAGAAGATATCCACTTCAGAGGAAAGTGGGTTCACGCGAGTTAATAACTCCCAAGGCCGAAGTGTCTAAGTAAATCGTGACCATAGGATAAGGGAGGATGTGCGTGTTGGTAGATCGATCACTCCAGAGATTGCGAACTTAAAAGAGATTACAAGGGAGAATCGATCAAAGATGAAATAGATCTAGGCCGTTGACAGTGGAGGATGCATGTCAGGAGATTGTGAACTTCAGAGGTTTGTTACTCTGAATATTTTTTGGAGTTGTGTTTCGAAAATCACCAAAACACCTAGAGCCCAAAGAAATCAGGGTCGTTGATTGGAAAAGGAGTGTGGTTCGTCGATCCCTCATGTGCCAAGTCAGAATTTCGCCAGTTTGGAGTTCGGGGGAATTGGCAAGTGATGAGAGAAAACACTCGGAGCCTGAAGCTTTGAAGCATCCTTTGAGTTGGCGCTTGGGCACAACCCGAGGTCATATGAAGGAAAGGACCTAGCGAGGGGAGCTAGAACCTATTATGAAAATTCTTCAAAGAGGCCAGGAAAGAGCCTGTGAGTTTGATAGAACCTACACTTTGAAGGAAAGGGGACCTATGTAAATTGGTTTGGGGTCTATCAGAGGCCTGAAGAGTCAATCTGACTCAACTTCGTGAATGATCCTAGATCGGGAGGTTGAGCAACCCCGAGGAGAGAGAGGGGTTGTGCATCAATTGGTATCAGAGCATGACTTTGTTTGCAGACAATAGACAAAGGAGAGATGGTGAAAGGATATACTCTAATACCATCAAGTGGTATCAGAGATGAGATTTTGTTTGCAGATCATAGGCAAAAACAAGAAGGTGAAAATAGATAGGCTAATGACATCACATGGTGTCAGAATCTAAATTTTTCTTGTAGACAACAGGTGAAGGAGACGGAGTATTGATTACACTGTGTGTGATTGTTTGCAAGTGTGCAATAGTCAAATAGACAATTATGTGGGTTGCAGGAGGAATTTGGAGATGCTCTCAATTGAAGAGTGATCAATAGACTTTCCAGGAGGGCAGGTAGATAAAGATGGCTACTGTGCCATATGTGTGGTCAAGGAGAATACCGCCCATATAAATATAAAGAGCTCAAGAAGGTGAGAGAAGAGATATAAAATATGATTTTGAATATGTAGCAGGAAGCACAAGGAGGATGGACATATGAATGGCCCTTAAAGAGGAAAGTAAAGTGGCATGTACAAAAGTTGTTGGCTAGAGGAAAACAACAGGTGTTGAAAAGGTGGTTGAGGCATGCTGAAAACCTCAGTGACACAGAGGAGGAGATGGTTTGCATTTGTGGGACAAAATTTGGAAAAACCCTCAGTAATGAGGAAGGGAGATCAGTTAAAGGTCTCATAATCTTCCAAGAGGGAAAAGATGGATTTTCAAATTTCTAGGTGGGAAATGAGATGAGATCAATTAAGGATCTCATAGAATTTCAGGAGGGAAGCAATGAAAATTCATATTGCCAGGTGGGAAATGAGATGAGATCATTTGTAGATATCATAGACTGCCATGAGGGCATGGAATAAATGATAGATTTATAGATGGGCAAGGGAAGTAAAATAATAATGTATGAAAGTATCAGGAGCTTAGAGGAGAGTTCATATCAACAAGGAATGTTGACATGTGGAAGGGAGGCAAAAGAAAGGACTCATATGTATGAAGATTCATGTGGTTTTGTAGACCATGTGAATGAAGATGATGAGAAGTTAAATACTTCCACCATCAAAGAGGAAGATCAGAGGTGCATTATGATCATTGGAGGAATCAAAATATTCCTTCCAAGCAACCAAACAAAGGCTAGCATATGTGTTGCAGAAGCAGCAGAAGAAGGACAGCCAGCGGAGACTTTCATAAAGGAGGGAATGGAGAATATATTGAAGTCTTCCCACGTAGGAGAAGAAGAAGAGAATTCAACAGAGTTTCTCAAAATTTTCATCCAGGAATTTGAACAAGAGATGATTGCAGAATTAAACTGAAGAGGAAACAAACAACATGGAATTTGTTGATATGTGGGAAGAATTTGAAGCCCTGTAGAAAAGGGTGATAGTGCAAGGAAGACACATCCAACACTTCAATTTGGAAACATGTGGAGGAGCATACCAACCCGAGGTGTAGTTGGAGGAAGCTGGGAGAGTGTCAGTAGAAGAAATGATAGAATCCAATATATCAGAAGAGATAGTTGAGCATAATCTTAGTCAGGGGACTGTAGGGAAATGAACCTATAGAGGAATGGAAAGATAATTCCATAGGAGAGGAAGACAACATGGGAGATCAAGATCTACCCTTTGATAAACAGAAGGAAGTGCAACAAAGAATATTGCATTGAGGGAGCCAACCAATAGACAAGTTGGACAGAGAAATAAAAGAAATCAATGAGTTGATGGTGAGATCAATAGAGGAGAATGTCAGCAAGAGGAAGGTCAACAAGGGAGAACCTGCAAAAACAACAGGGAAGGAGTAGCAACAGCAACAACATATCATAGGAGCAGGAGGACAACTCCAAGTATAAGTTTGGGATCCATGAGGATTTCAACAGAGCTGGGGAGCTCATGAGAAGGAGATCATGAATTTTTCGCAACAGTGGAGTATGATGTAGGAGCATCCTTACACATCAACAATTGTGCCAACAAGACAACACATAGGCATGCATTAGAGAAAGGGAGAGGCACCAACCCTCCCATTTTTAAATTTAAAATATGATCTTATACGGATTTATGTTGTAAGGTTGAGTAAAGCCAAGCCATGCCTTTGTACAAATAGTGGATTGATCCAGGTGGATATTGGTGGCCACCCACCTATTCCACTTGAACCCCCACCATTGCTTCTTTCAGTTTTTCAGTTTTCGACAGTTTACTATTTTTAGCAGTTTTTTCGGGTCCTGAACTTCCCGGGCCATTTTG
>SNQJ01S0032977.1:44517-72832 GCA_010110895.2 Picea sitchensis
GAGGGGAATGAGTATTATTCCTCTTTATTTTTTCTCTTTTATTTATTTTATAAAGTTAAGATCAATCAATGTTTTATATACATCACACCCTTAATGAATATAATTTCATACTCTAGCTCTTGCTTTGAGATTTGTATTTGTACTTGGAACATGGAACATTCCCACCCGAACCCGAAGTGAGGAAAAAGCAAGCACAAAAAAAATACATACTTGATCTTCTCCTTGATTCACTCTGTAGCATAATTTGATTCAATGAACATGCTACGCTAATTTCTATCTTTCAACCAACATGAATTAATCTATTTTTATCTTCTCCCTTGTAGTGGTATATAGATAATCTCTTCATAGCATGAATCCTTGCACAATGAGAAATACATGGGATACGTCTTCCTCATATGGACTAAACTTTGTATAGTGATAAAACCAGGAATAGATTTGTATTGGTCCATAGGAATATCAATTAATAAATGAATGGGTCCTCCTCCACCTTGTTGGTAAGGGCCCAAGCCTCGACTAATGACAAAGGTAGCATGAAAGAATAATAAATAGATTGGTCAAGCTACCCCGTAATTTAGGGTAAACAACATGCACTACTTGAAAAGAACCAACTACTATCATCAAATACTAATATCCCAAGGTACACACATCACCAAGGACAATAATCAAAGAGAAGATCCAAGGTACGCACATTGTTTCACCTCTTGATCCTGCCCTACAAGCTCTAATAATAAACCTCCCATATCGTCTACCCAAACAACAAGCTCTGATGAAAGAAGGAATAACCGTCAGTTCCACCACTAATGATTCATATATATGGTTATGGAACCAATAGCTCTTATGGATAATTGGTGTGAAACATCGCCTAGGGTACCAAATTCCAAGTGAAAAGGTACATCATAGTGAATCTCCTCATGAAATGGTGACCAATGTTACAAGTACAAAGGTATCGGTTACTCTTTGAGGTGCATCACTAATAATCATTTGTCCACTTTCCTCTCCCCTTGGTCGAGAAACTTCATTCCTCTTGAAATTAAATATGTCTATATACGATACATGCTTACTTTTGATTGACTTGGCTTAGCTTCTTGATCTTTGACCCACATAAATTTATTTGGTAGAATTCCTTTTTTTGACATGGTTGGCAAAGGATAAAATACCACAGTGTGAATAAACTCCTTATTACTATTTGTTGGTGTTGATAGAAGAGAGAAAGGAATGGGAACTAGTAGCTGAGTTTTCTATAGGTATTTGGAATGGGAACTCTTCGTTTGCAATGGGAATTCATCATGGGAACAAAAAACAATGGGAACAAATTCGACCCCATGGAGGTTATTTTCTAGGTCGGTCTCTTGTTATTATTCTGATTATTCATCTTTGGTACAATGAAGGGAGATTCTTCTCCTTTGAAGTGATGAAGTAGGGCTCTTTAGGTCTCTTTAAGTAGAAATGTAGGATGAGGAATAGGTAAGTATATTTTGTTTCTTCTTTGTATTATTACTATTAGGTGATATTTTCTATTAGGTATGAATAGAAAGTATGAATAAGAACTATTAGAAGGGTGGACCCATCAGTTATGCATCCTATAGGCCTATGAGTTATGTGGGTGAACCTATGAGTTTCAACCTAGAGTCACTATGCGTTTTTCTTTCCCTGTGAAGTGACCCATATAGATTCATCCCTTGCCTTTTCTAGCCCCTTCGGGAAAGAAGGGTTCATAACACAAACCAATCATGACTGCCTCTCATGATTTCTTTGGGAAGCATGATCTCTTCTCCTCAACCCCAGAGGGAAATGGGAATTTACGATTTAGACTAGGAATTGATCAAGTCAATGGTGCATCACACAAATTTCCCTAATAGCTCCCTAACAGATTCTGGTGCAACAATGGTCATTATTTTGATCAGGGATGCACACATAAAACAAAGTAGGCCCTATCCATGAACCTAGAACCTTTTGGGTTGAATAACATGATTGAGGTAGGAACTATTCATTCTATTAGGGTTTTGGCACTATGAGTTTCATTGGGTGGCACTATTACTTTTCAGAGGGACGGGGTGGGTTGAAAGAGGTGCAAATGGTAGGGTCTTTTACCTGGTGACTCAACACACAGGGTGCCTCACACATTTTTACCTTCTACCACTTAGGGAGGAATCAGGGAAAAATCGTCCGACCAATATGTGTTCAAGAATCCATACTTCTTATTACAGGAGACACCCAGTCAATTTGCAACAAACCAACCTACATACACCTCCTACTTAGAAACAAAAAACACAAGGAGTGGGAACCAAAGTGGGAACCATTATTATTTCTTAGAGCTTGTAGAGAGTAGAGTAGGATCTTCATTGCAAGTGGAGTAGGTTAGATACTAGATACAAATACTATGATAGGTTGAATATAGAGATTAGACCCCAGAGGAAAGGTGCAAAGACTTGACCGATGCATATCTCTTTCACCACTCGATAAAGGATCTCCTGTCGGTGCTATCGAAAGTGGTGTTCATGACTGGCATAAAATATTATTCATTGGAGTGTAGGATCATAAACCAAATAAAGAGCACATACATGGGGATTCTTTCTTCTATTTGTACAAATAACATAAACAATCTATACAAAGAGCAATAATACATCTCTAGAAAAATAGGACAAGACTGATAAGTATTTTTAGAGCGGAGCTTGGCATACCCTATTGAGAATGATATGAGGGAATTAAGATTTAGAAATAGATTATGTAGGAGAGTTATATTTATCAATTTATATAGGCAGAGTAGAAAGAAGAAGAAGACGTCTTTTACTATTTTGGGTATCATAATTATTTTAAGACTATATAGGATTTAAGAAAGAGAGGGTAGGCCTGAAGATTTTGAAAAAGAATTGAGGGTATTCCTATTGTTTAAGAACTACTACAGTTATCCTGTTAATTTGAATACTTTCTCTATCCTATACTAATCCTTTATTTCTTCCTTTCTCCTAAGAAACAAAGAATATCTACGACCATCTATTTATTCCTCTAGGAATTAAGTTATAGATAAGTATAGATAGGAATTAAGGTATAGAAAGGAATCAAGGCACATGGTACCATATTTTCTCTACGAGAGCAAGTTACCGAGGAATTCCCTGGGTTTTACCCCAATAGACCCCTATTACTTGGATGGATACCTAGACCCTTACTTTCTCTTTAAGAGGTCATAGGTTTTATCTTGTTAGAGTGAAGGGAGATAGTTTATCCTCAAGCTATAGAGGCTCTTGTTGTTATTGTTATCATCCTCTAGCTTGTAGTAAAGAGTCATAGTAAGTAATATAATATTTATAGTTTCCTTAGTGACTAAACATGTTTCTAAGTTATAAAGTAGTAGTTGTAGTTCTTCACTTCTTATTCATACTCTCTCCTTATTCTTACTCCTATAGTATCTAAAATCTTTCTTAACTTCTTAAAGGAATTCTAATTCTCGCTTGTAACTCTTAATATATCCAAATCATACTTTATCTCTACTAACTACTAATAATACTTTATGAGGTTAAGAAATAAGAAATAGTATAGGAATTAGAGACTCTTTATTTTTTATAACTATATAGCATGGTCTTTAGATCAAGATAAAAACCAAAACTTTAACCTCATACCCTTTAGGATTTATATAATCTTGAACCTTACTCATACTGATATAAAGTATTATTTATGAACCTTTAGTTCCTTTATGTATTATTGTTTTAGAATGTGTATTTAATTTTAAAGTCTTCTTTATGAGGTATAAATACTTCTTTAGGAGGTCTTGTTATGGAACATTGGTATAACAATAGTTGGTCTTGTTTAAGTAGAGTAGAAAGAGTAGGATATCAATTTGAACCTATATGATCAAATACTTACTCAATTCTCCAGATATTATAATAGGAATATAATATAACTAAGCACTAACTACCCTCTTTAGTCAGAAAGGGAAACCTCTTACTAACCTCTCATTGTAGCTATCTAAAACTACCTTTAATTGAAGCTATAAATAAGTTTTAGCTTGTATAGATCCTTTAGTTGGTATTTCTTTGGAGTCCCTATGAATTTATGGCTTGTACCTATGTATGATGAGTTACTTATACATTTTATACTCAAATAGAGAGAGGAAGAGGAGAAGCAGGAAGGGGATCTATTCTTTACTTAGATGAAGGAGATCAATAGTATGTTAATTCTTGGATAGGGATTTATTATTTGTATAACTTGGCTTGGATACGATAGATTAGAAACAATAGAGAGTGAGCATAGGAGGATTGATTTTTCACTTAGCATATATTTTAGACCGGATACAAAAAGGAGACCACTGGATATATTTCTTCTCTAAAGACCCTATACAACAACTTGAGCTTTATGTTGGATTATTACCTTAACAATATTGTTCAGATTCAAGTAGAGATTAAGTTTTTAGAAGGTTGATGAGTCAAGGACCACTTACCATTTCTAGTAGAGTACAATATGAAACAAACTACTTGCCCTTCATTTCTAGGTGTTTAGTAAGGACCAAGTCATTCAAGTAGCATTTGTTAATTATGTAGAAAAACCTGGTGTCAGTAGTTTATGTTCATTTGGGAAATAAAATAGGGTATAAGCAATTCCAAAGCCAATCCAGAGCCCCTAGATCAAGGGGAAGTACCCCTTCCCATTCCAAGTGTAATTGATCCACCATCATACATAGAGGGTACCAGAGCAAAGGCAGGGACATCACTTCACCCAAGTATATATCTTGCAGGTCATCCACCAAAAAATATTTTTCTAGAGTTTGTTGTATCCCCAGTTGAACCAAAACCTATTTATCCATAAAAAGAAAGGGATTTATCGCTTTCCCACATCGGGGAAGGTTGAAAGAAGTAAAATCCCTTTATAACCAATTACAACAGTAAGATAGAACATCATAGGTGGCAGAGGCTATGGTGGTTGTAGCTTCACCGATTTCACCTCTTGATCTAGAGTCCCTAATCATAGGAGAGAAGCTCGCAACATAAGTTCCCATTGAACCCACATCGGAAGCACCAACAAGGAAGACAAAAGTAGGGGTAGTAGTAACATAAGTATAGACAATGGACTCAATTATATATGATGCATATCTAGTTCCACCACCTATTCTATACTTGTAAATTTCACATAGGTTTTAATTCCTACATTCTTACCTTCATCCCAATACATAGTCTCACATATATTCTTTTTCACACTGGTATAGGAACCTTTGTATTTTGTATGACAATGGTGGCATATAAATTTTTTGGTTCCACCCCCTTTCCCTACATTAATTCTTGTGAAATAATTCCACATAGTTGTGTACTTCTCTTTGTATTTTTGGGGATCATGACCATCACTATCATTTTCATTGTCTTTATCCTCTTCTATTCCTTCCTCCTCTCCTTGGTATGTGTTTTCCACTTCTATTTCTTCATCACTATCATGGGTATTTCTACGTGAACTTCCCACCACCACCATCATAATAAAAAAATGGAACCAAAATGACATACCACATTGACATCATCATCATAATTGTTAAAAATTAATAATAACTTGCTACCTGCAATAGAATGATGGAGGATAAATGGGAAAGAGTAGAAGAAGAAAACATTTAGATATTCACCATAACATAATATACTAGTTTACAACACATATATTAAAAAAAAACAAGAAACAAAAATGGGCTTAAGATCCTACCTCTTTATCTCTCTAATGGTGGTTGAATATGACTATGGTAGCCTTCAATATCCCTTCCAAGCTCTCACAAATGGAAACCTTCAAAGTTCAATCTCCCTTCCAATCTCTCCAATCTCCCTATGTGAGCCTTCAATATTCCTTCCAAGATCTCCAATCCCTTCCAAGCTCTTCAATCTCCTCAAGAACTAGCAAGAACCCTCTCAAAAACCTCTTAGAGAAGATGAGTGAAATGAATTAAATGAGAAATATGATGAGAGGAAAATGAATGAGTGAGTGTTTTAACCTCTTAGTTTAACCCTAGGCTACCTTTCGCTTGGTTCCAAGTCACTCAAAAAAAAATCCCAAAACGTCCTCAAGCGTGTGGGCTCGCAGGACTTTTTTTTATGTGGGGAGCACTCAAGGAGAGAACAAAGAGCGATAAATACTTGAGCAAGGAGCGTTCACTCCTTGCTGAGGGAGAAATTACTCCCTAGTCTCTCCCTTGGCTCTCCCTAATATTCCAGGGAGTGCTTTTTTTTTTTTTAGTGAGGGAGCACGCTCCCTAATTTCACTCCCATTCAGAGTGCTCTTTAAGAGTGGGGGTGGGGGCAGGAGGATCCCTTGCAGCATAGCTCAAAAGTGTTAAATAAGAAGTGAAAAATCTAGTAGACCGGTTTCTACAACACTCGGGACTCCAAATAACATATACATTTTAGTTGAAGTAAAAGGAAAGAAATGTTGCATGAGAAAAATAGATCAAAGCTATCTATGGAAAAAAATAATGGGACACATAAATTTTGAAAATTTGGTAAAAATCAACAAGAAACAGGTTGTAATGGATCTTCCCTTAATTGTAAAACCCTCAGATCCCATTTTCAAACATTTCCAACATGGAAAGCAGACCCGAGTCACCTTCAAAACAAAGGAGCATTCAACTTCAAATCCTTTGCATCTCATTCATATTGATCTCTGTGGACTAAACGAAACCAAAATCTTACAAGGTGAGCACTAATTTATGCTACTTATAGATGACTACACTAGAATGATATGGGTTTCTTTTCTAAAGAAAAAATCATAAGCAATTGATAAATTTAAGGTGTTTATAGAACTAGTAGAAAACAAAACTGACCTTAAAAGAAAGTGCTTACGATAATATAATGGATGCGATTTTTCCTCAAATGAATTTGAGAAATTCCGTGAGATGCATGGAATCAAAAGACAATTTTCAGTAGCCATGACACCATAATAGAATGGTGTGGCAGAAAGAAAAAACAGGACCATGGAAGAAATGGCAAGAACTATGTTAAATGACTCCAAACTATCATATATGTTTTGCAGAGAAGAAGTGCATACAGTTGTTCATAATTTAAACAAATGTTTTATTAGAACAAACCATGATAAATCATCGTATGAACTATGGAAAGGCAGACCTGCAACAGTTAACTATCTCAAATTATTTGGGAGTAAATTTTAAATAAAGAGAAGTGAAGAGAATTTGGGTAAATTTTATTCCATAACAGATGAAGGAATATTTCTAGGTTACTCATCTCATAGTAAAGCCTATAGATTCTACAATTTAAGATTGGACAATATAGTAATGAGTACAAATGTGAGATTATATGAGGAAAAGTCACATTTTACAAACCAAATTTCAAAAGAAGAAAAATGCAGAGAAGAAGATGAATTTCTACAAGGAAAACATGATGAGGAAGAAGAAGAAGAATTAGAGGATGAACAACAAGAAAAGAAGAATAAACAAACATATGAGGAAGATGAAACAAAAAGACAAGACACAAAAAATCCTTCAAAATATGTACAAAACAATCATACTGAAATCCAAATTCTTGGAAATAGGAGTGTAGGACCTCAAACAAGGAGAATAATAAATAATCAAGTAAAATTTTCCTTACTATATATAATATAGCCTCATAACTTTAAATAAGCCAGCCAAGATAAACATTGGATTAATTTCGTGAATGATGAATTGGACCAAATTGAAAAGATCCAAACCTGGGATCTTGTTCCCAGACCCAAGGATAAAAATGTAATAGGCACTAAATGGGTTTTCAAGAATAAACAAAATGAAAATGGGCAGGTAGAGAAAAAATAAATAAAGATTGGTATGCAAGGGATATGCTCAAATTGAAGGATTTGATTTTGAAGAAACTTTTGCCCTTGTAGCAAGATTGGAAGCAACTGAGATGTTTTTAGCATTTTCTTGCTATAAGAGCTTTAAAATTGATCAAATGGATGTTAAATCAACATTTATAAATGGAAATTTAGAGGAAGAAGTATACATTGAACAAACTGAAGGATTTCTGTTATTAGAAGATGGATATTATGTGTGTAAACTCAAGAAATTCATTTATGGCCTAAAGCAAGCCCCTAGATCTTGGTAATCCAGACTGGATAAGCATTTACACCATCAAGGATTTAAAAGAGGAGTTGGAGACAACAACATTTACATAAAAAAGGAGGACAAAGACATGATAATAATTGTTTTCTATGTGGATGATATAATATTTGGAAGTGATGTTGATAAGCTAAGAAAAAAAATTGTTGAAGAGATGCAGAGTGAATTTGAGATGTCAATGCTAGGAGAACTATCATTCTTCTTAGGACTGCAGATCTCTCAATCAAGAATATGTATATTTATATCTCAAATTAAGTACACTAAGGAGATGCTCAAGAAGTTCAAAATGGAGGATTGCAAACCAGTTAGCACCCCTATCACCACATGATGCAAGCTCAACAAAGATGATGAATCCATGGAAGCAAAAAAAAAATTGTACATGTCTATGATTGGAAGCTTGCTATATGTAATAGATTCAAGGCCATATGTGATGCAGGCAATTGGAATTGATGCAAGGTTTCAATCTTCAACAAAATAATCTCATGTACATGTAGTCAAGAGAATATTCAGATATCTGAAGGGTACTTTGGACTATGTACTGTGGTATCCAAAAGGTGAATATTTTACCTTAAATGAATACACTGATGTTGATTGGGAAAGATGTGTAGATGACTAAAAACACACAAGTGGAGGTGTGTTCTTTGTAGGAGATTTTCTAGTTTCATGGTTGAGAAAAAAGAAACCACCAGTCTCTATGTCAACTGTAGAAGTTGAATACATTGCAACAACATCTTGTTGCACACAAGTTATTTGAATGAATAAAACCTTACAAGACATTCATATTGATTACAAACAACTGATCTCTATACTATGTGATAACACTAGGTGCAACAAACATTTTTAAGAACCCTTTCATGCATTCAAAAACAAAACACATACTATCAAGTACCATTTTCTAAGAGAAAAAGTTGCAAACCAATTTGTAAAAATAAAATATGTGCCCAATAAATCAACAAGGAAAGAACATTCATATGGGGAGTTACTTTAGAAATATAAATGTAGAAGCACAAACTCAGGGGGAGTTGCAGAAAGTGAAGGTTTTTGGATGCAAGAAAGAAAATTAAGAGTATAGTGTAACGGAGAGAATATCCCTTTTCCATTGATGTCAAAGGGGTAGATTTGCAGAGAGAAAGAATTGGAAATCAAAATTGTGTGATATATGGTTACAAAAGATTGAAGGAGTATCATAATTGTAAGGGATTCCATCAATGAAAATGGGGAATATTGTTGAAATAATGTTGTCATTGATAAAGACAAAGGGAAACTATGCCTTTGTGCATATGTTGAACAGAGGGAGACTATGAATACCTTTGTGCGTTGCATTGATGCACCTCTATGCATTTACCTTGAGTTATGAAGGCATGAGG
Source organism: Picea sitchensis (assembly GCA_010110895.2). Classification (NCBI taxonomy): domain Eukaryota; kingdom Viridiplantae; phylum Streptophyta; class Pinopsida; order Pinales; family Pinaceae; genus Picea; species Picea sitchensis. Next base: position 53,950 of record SNQJ01S0032977.1, read on the forward strand.
ACTACGTGTGGAGAGTCACTCCAAATAAATTAGAGCTACAAAGGAGTAGTGAAATTGGATGTTGGATGAGATGGCCCCGTCAAAAAAGAATAGAGGAATGAGATCTAGAAGGTGAATCAAGAGTTGCAAGAACTTTGTGCATTTGAACAGTAGGAGTGGATGTATATGTGCATTGATTAAGTCTCGGCAAGGTCTTTGTGAGGATGCTCGATAACCAAGATAACCATATCAAATAAACAATGACTATTGAATTATCCCACATGCATAAGAAAATTCAAGTTCAAGGGATTTATAATGAAAAGGTAGTTTTATGAAGTTTGAATGCGAGCGAGAAAACCATGAAACAGTGTGCGAAGGGTTAACTTTTAGCGTATCAAATATTGATCATTGATCATTAGAGATTAACAACCAAGATAAAATATTGAGGGGGCCAGTGTATATCACCACATTGGACATCACATGAAAGTTTCAAACCTATTGCATGAATTTCCATGGGCTCGGGGGTCCGATAGGCTCGATAGACCCAATATCGTGGTATCAGATATCAGTGAAATGGAAGAGCAATGCATTGTTAAAGTTTTGAGGGCCTTGGGACCCCATACCTGATAGACCAATCATGATGCCACATCATCATATTAGTAGATTTGCAAGAGAAGCATGACAATATCCATGTCATTTAGTGCACAAGTGTATAATAGTCGACATTAAGACTACACCATGTCATATCATATATCGACAAGATGAAGAACTTTAAGTGTTGAATTTATGGGGGCCCGATAATTCGATAGTACAGTAGACGAAACTCTACAGACAAGGTGTTATATAGGATCAAAAGAATGGTGAAAGTGCAGTGTTGAACCATCTAGTAGGTCGATGGGCCAATTACCCTCCGGTGATGCCACATCAACATCATGACAATGCCACATGTGAGGACACACATTAATGCCAAGTCAACACAATGATAGAGAAGAGTAGGAGGAAGTGCTGACATCACAACCACATAGATTTTGCGTCGTCCAATACATGTGGAAGAGATCCACATGGAGGTCACATCAAACACATAAAGGAAAGTGGTTTCCAATGATCAATGTCACGTTGTATGCCACGTATAGGGACACGTGTAGTGCAGTTTAACATGCCACGTCAATGCCACAAGTAGTGGTACACTTAGTCCACTTGACATGGGAGGATTGGGCCACATGTCTCAAATACTACATTGTCATATTGAATATCAGTGAAATAGAGTAGTGTTGCATGTTTGAAGGCCCGATATCCCGGTGACCTGATGTGTTGATGGCCCGATAGGCCAGGTGGTCTCGATAAATGAAAAACTAGATTGACAACCAATATTGAATCTGAGACTTGATCGGACAGTGGCCGGCATTTGAAGGCTTCTTCTATCAAAGTAAATGGATCGACGGTCAACATTCGATCCAAGATGATATGGCGACAGAGATCATATCAGAGTACAAGCACAAAGTAAAAGGCATGTGATTAAAGGAGGCCAACAACTTGATATCGCGATGACCTGGTGGTCCCGATGGCCCGATATATTAGTTCGGGACTAACAATATGAGGATGTAGAGTTAAGGTGCGATGTAACATTCCCATCCTTGGACCTGGCTAGGAACACGCCACTTGAAAATTCATCTCTCCTTAACAACTATGGTACTAATTTGTAATGTACCCATTAATAGGACTCAACAACATGTTATGGTAAAGTTCCCATCCCTGAGTTGGAAAACACCCTGTGACATTGTGAAATATGATACCATTAAATTAAATAATGACTTTTGCATATGAATAAATTTAAGAGGAAAATAGTAACAACATGTATGCAACAATAAAAAATCATATAGAATTTAACAATACATATTCCATGACAGAAAATCCATAATTTCACACACACAATAATTGAAAAAAGCACATAAAAGACACTTGTCTCAAGAAAATAAACACCAATTGCATGCATATCTTCCACGTTCCCCCCATCCTTAGACCACGCTTCTCATAACTCTTAGCGGAGGGTCACCCCCAAGATGGGGCTAAAATATACCAGGGAAAAGGGAAAACTAAGCCAGTCTAAGGTCTAATAAGTAGCATAATTGTTCTTCCCAAGGTGCAAACTGTTGCAACTAGCCCATGGTCTCTCATTACCCACATGCATGTCCCACCCCAAGAAGTGTGCCCCTTATCTGCTCAACAATCCCTCAGTTGCCCCACTTCCCTTCCAGGGCTTCAACAACAAGCCGGACAGGAAGTCTCTGAGCATCGTAGTTATTTCCCATCACACCAGGGAAAAAATCTGAGTAGTCTCTCTCCCAGAGAACTACTCATGGGCAGAGAACTACTCATGGGCCTGACGACCTGCTTCTTTCATAATATGGCCTGACAACTGCTTCTTCAATCCATCTCCTGTGCTAATAGTACAAGTACATGTTCTTTGTCAAAGTTTAGTACCGTCTGGTATGACTCACAGCTGCCTCCATGCAAGAACAATCAATGCTCACCATAATCCTAATCCCCCCTCTCATTTTTTCACTATATCCATAATTATATATATTCATGTGTCTTTTAAGACACTTGGCACTCCAAGGGACTCCCTTGTCCCTACTTTCAAGACTTAGGATATATAATAATATCCATTATTTTAGCTTTATTATAATATTCCATTGGGATTAAGCCCCCTATCTTATCCCTTTCCTATACTCTTATCCCCCCTTTCTCTTTCTAAGTGGATTTTATCCCCCCATACTCATTTTGGATCGGTATGCATGCAATAATGTGTTTTCATTAATAATATGAGTGTTTACATATTACAAGAATAGGCTCACTGGCATTTAGCATCCAGGCTCTCTGACCTAATAATCACACAATCCTTCTGGCCTATAAAACCATAGCTCACCATCCTATAAGAAATTTAAATTTTTATGTACAACTGGGGTTCAGCCTGGGGGTATTACATTCCCCTCCCCCTTATTTATGCACTATCCTTAGTGGAGTATATATACACATACAATCAAAACTTTAATAGTTTTCAAAAATATGTGGGTACTTTGTCCTCATAGCGTCTTCATGTTCCCAAGTTTCATTCTTAGGATCCTACCAGGTCCATTGGACCTTTACTATCCCTACAGCTCGATTTCATAATTTCTTGATCTTCTGGTCCAATATGCACATTAGATGCACTTGAAATTTTCCTTCCTACTTCACCTGAATCACATTCCAATCAATGACATGATTAGTATTAGGTATATACTTTTTAAGCATTGATACATGGAATACATTATGAATACTCATTGATGCAAGTAAATAAAAAATGTATGCTACAGGCCCAATCCTTTCTAGGATTTCAAATGGCCCACAATAACGAGCTACCAACTTCGAACAATTCCCCAATTTCAAGGAACTTGTCACAACCTTTACTTTTAGGAACACATGGTCAGCCACTTTAAATTCTTTGTGAGTTCTATTTCTATCATCATATTTTTTTGCCTATCCTAGGAAGCCTTTAAATTATGTTTTATTTTTATCATTTTCTCTTCCATTTCCCTGAGTAGTTATGGCCCATCCATTGCTTTGTCTGCTAGGTTGTCCCAACTTACTGGTGTGTTTCACTTTCTGCCATATAGGGCTTCAAATGGGCTCATCTTTAAGGATTCTTGATACCCATTGTTATAAAAACATTCCACCAAGTGCAAGTAATCCTCCCATTTGGATGGTTTATCCATCACATACATCCTTAACATATCTTCAATCACCCGATTTACTCTCTCTATTTTCCCATCTGATTCTAGATGATAGGTTGTGCTAAAGTTCAGATTGGTCCCAAACCCTTTGAATAATCTTTCCAAACATTTGAGGTAAATTTCAATTCTTTGTCAGTCACAATGATCTTGGGTATACCATGCAGTCGAGCAATTTCCCTGATACAAATATCAATGATGTTGCTTGCCTTGTGCATGAGCTTTACTAGAATAAAGTGGGCAACTTTATTAAGCTTGTCCACAACCACCATGATGGAATCATGTTGCTTGCAGGTTGTTATGGGCAGTTTGGTGATGAAATCCATTGTTACGACTTCCAACTTCCACTCAAGAATGGGTAATGGTTGTAGTAGACTAGATGGGTGTTTGTGCTTAGCCTTGACCTTTTGGCATTACAAACACTTAGCAATAAAATAAACAACTTCTTTCTTCATCCTCATCTAGTAAAAGTGGCTCTTGACACCTGCAATAGTTTTCTGGTAACCTAGGTGCCCGACATAAGGCACATTATGCATTTATTTTAAAACCAGGATTTTCAATTCCCAAAAATTTGGCACATAAATTATGCCCCTATACATGATAATTTCATCATTTTCTAGCTTATAGTCTTTAACTTTCTGATGTAAATAGACTTGTTGGATTTGTTCTTTTACTTCCATGTATTTCTGATATGATTTTGCAGCCTCTAGAATTCTATCTTTCAAATCTGATTGGTTCATGCTAATGGTTGTAGCATGCATCTCATGCATCCTCTTGCTGAGTGAATCAATCGCCTTGTTCTCTTTACCTTTGATATGTTTTATATCAAAATCATATTCATTGAGGAAATCTAACCACCTTCTTTGCCTAGAATTTAGAGTTGGTTGTCGAATTAAGTATTTCAGACCACTATGGTCTGACCTCAACTCAAATATTTTTCCCATGAGGTAGTGCCTCCACATATTCAAGGCATGCACTATGGATTCCAATTCCAAATCATTAGTAGCATAGTTTCTTTCATGATCCTTCAACTTCCTTGATTCATAGCACACCACATACCCATTCTAACTAAGGACTCCACCAAGTCCTTCTTTACATGCATAAGTGCATACAATGAAATCTTCATTTGGATCTACAATCCTTAGTGTTGGAGCACTTGTTAATAAATGCTTCAAGTGTTGGAAACTCCTTCCACAATCTAATGTCCACTCAAAATTCACACCTTTCTTCTATAAAGAAGTAATTGGATGTGCAATCTTTGAGAATCCTTCAATAAATCACCTATAGTAACCTACAAGGCCCATGGACGATCTCACCTTTGATACATTCCTTGGTGTTGGACATCCTTCAATGGCCTTTATCTTTTCAGTATCTACTGCTATCCCTTCCTCTGAAATAATATGGCCCAAATAATGAATTTGCTTCTGGTAAAATGAGCACTTTCTCAATTTGGCATACAATTGATGCTCCCTTAATAATTGTAACACCATCCTCAAGTGTTTATATTCTCTTGATATTCATACTTAGAATATATCAAAATATCATCCAAGAAGACAATGACAAAACTGTCCAAGTAATTCCTGAATATACCATTCATGAGACACATGAATACATATGGTGCACTCATTAACCCAAATGGTACCACTATGAACTCATAATGGCCATACCTTGTTTTGAAGGAAGACTTTCTGATGTATTCTTCTTTAATTCTTACCTGATGATATCCCGACCTAAGATCAATCTTCAAGAATATTTTTTCATCTTTTAGTTGATCAAAGAGGTCATCTATCATTGGCAAATGATACTTGTTCTTCAAATTTACCTTGTTCAACTACCTGAAGTCAATGCAAAGTCTCAAAGTTCCATCATTTTTCTTCACAAATAATATTGGGGCACCCCAAGGTGACACACTTGGGCGCATATACCCCTTCTTCATAATATCTTCAAGTTGCATTTTTAATTGCTTCAATTCTGGTGTACTCATCCTGTAAGGGTCTTGGATATTGGGGTTGCTCTAGGAATTAGATTTATAGAGAAATCAATATCTCTTTTAGGTGGAAATCCTGGTATTTATTTAAATACATCTTCAAACTCTTTTAGGACTGCATAATATTCAATATTTGACACCTTATCTTTAGGTGTCTCTTCCATATGTGTTGAAAATATTTGACACCCTTTTATGTAACTTTTCTTCAGCTGCAAGGCTAAAACTTCTCTGACAGTTATCGCTCTAGGAATTCCTTGTACTGTCCTTATGTTTCCTTCCTCATCCAATCAAGTAAATTCCTTATTATACTAGTCTAGGAAAACATGATGTTGGTCCAATCAATCCATTTCAATTAGGCAGTCATGGGAACCTAAAGGTATGATATTCAAATCTACCTTGGTGTTCAGTCCATTCATGTTCATTTCATATACCTTAACCATCTCATTAATTTTTCTTTTAGCTCCTGTAGCTAGCTGCACCATCCAAGGTTTTCCAAGCTTTCTTCTTGGAAATTGAAATATATACAGGATATTGATAACTATGACTAGATCCTGAATCAATTAAAATAACAATGGTTTGGTTGTTGATTTTACCTTCCACTTCAATCATGTGTGACTAGAACTCAACTTGTTTGTTATCCAGAGTGACATAGATCCTTGGTACATTTCTGCCCATGTCCTCCACTTTTTCAACTTGTTGTACATTGTAAGCAGTCTTCACTTTTCCACCTATGTTAGGGAAATATCTCAACACATGGTCTCCTCCACAACCCCAACATTGAATAGGTGGTTGCCTTGGTCTTTTCCCTATTTCCTCTGTCATTTTTTGTTCTTTAAAGGTTGGTTGTCCTTGGGAATTATTTCTGAAGAAGGGTGGCTTGGTCCCCTTCTTCCTCTGGTCCATCATACTTTTCTTTTTGTCTACCCATGTCCTTTGGAAAGTTGGTCTTCCTCTATGTTGTTCATAAAGGATATTATCCCTCCTTATAGTTTCCTCTATTGTCTTGGGATCATCATATTGTATCTTATCACTGATAAAAGATGGAATCCCACTCAAGTACCTCTGAATCTTAATCTTCTCATCCTTGATGAAAGAAACATTCTTCATCAACTCTAAAAACCTCCTTTCATATACATCTATGGTCATACTCCCAAGATTGAGTTCAAAGAATTCCTTCATTTTCTTATCATAGTATCGCTTAGTCAAGTATTTCTTTTGGAAATACCTTTTGAACTCTCTCCAAGTGACCTTCTTCTCATCAATGTGTTGTGCCTGCACAAATTGATCCCACCACATTCATGCTTTTCCTTTGAGTAGATGGATGGAAATTCTTCCTTATGCTTGGGAAGAGTAATTATGTAGTTAAAAATACTTCCTCATGCCTAGTAGACATGCCTTTGCATCCGCATCCTTCTTGTGCTCACCATCAAATGTAGGAGGCTTGATTTTGTTCATTTCTCTTTGTATCTCATCCACCCCAGACCTTTTCTTATGCTTCCTAACTGGGAATGGACTGGGACTTTTGTGTGCTCTCTTATTTGAATGCCTTGAGGAATGATAGTGATGTCTTCCAACACTTATTTTTTTTCCCCTCTCATCGTGAGACCTGTGATTCCTGGGTACCGCGCGCAGCAACTTGAGTGCGCATGATATTGAGGCTAGGGATCCTTTTGTGTATATGCTATGTTTTATAGGCTAGTGAGCCAGGTATTATAATCTAGGATGCTTATGTTTTGATTAGGCCGGAGAGCATAAATGTTAAAGGCCAGTGCACCTAATTTTGTACATGTCTCGTAATTAATATAAAATACATCGTTGTGTGCAGACCGACCATGATAAAAGAGTATGGCGGACTAAAATCCACTGGTTAGGAAAAGGGAGGGGCATAAAAGTTAAGGAAAAGGGCTAAGCTAGGGAGCTTTAGCCAAAAAGGAATATTATATTAATATTTCTTAAATCATAAAGTATGGATAATGATTTTATCCTAAGTTCTGAAGCTGAGCACAAGTGGAACAAAGTAGCTCCCAACATGACAAGTGTCAAGTTGGGGACATGCATACATATTGTGGGGAATTAGTTCATTTTCCCATCTTTTCCATCATTCTGGCCATCAGTCCTTCCATCATACAGCCATTATTTTAGGAACATTCACACAACCATTGAGTTATCCTCCATACCTTCATGTCACTGTACCTGAACCTGTATCCATAGACATATATGTTTCGGTAGCTGGTTATATTGGGAATTGGACTGAAGAAGCGGGTTGTCAAGCCTGTGAGCAATTCTCTGGGTGAGAGAATTGTTGGGAATTGATTTCCTCAAGGTGCTAAACTACAGATATAGTGCTCTGAGACTTCCTGTCCGGCCTGTTGCTGAAGCCCAGAAAGGAAGTGGAGCAGCCGAAGGACTATTGAGAAGAAAAGGGGCAGACTTTCTGGGTGGGACAGGCATGTGGGGAATGAGGGACTGTAGGTTGTTAGTTGAGTTGGCACTTGAGACAGAGTCTTCCTGTTGTCTATGAGCCTTTAGCCTGGTTAGGAATCCCTTTACCGGGGTGGATTTTAGTCCCAGCTCAGGGGTGACTCACTATTGAGAGTGATGAACAGTGTGGTCTAAGGCTGGGAGGTTCGTGGAAGGTCTACACGCAATTGGTGATATTCTTACAAAGATAAGTGTCAATTGTGTGATAAATTTACATGTTGCATTGTTATTACGTGTATATTTTTATGGATTTATCCTATGCATGATTATAACTATCTGTATGTTTATGGGTATTTTCCGTATATGTTGCATGTTTATGTTTACTGTTATTTCAGTGTGAATTCGTGCATTTACGTAAAGTATTTGTCTGTTACATTTTATATATTTCCGCAAGAGTTCTGTGTGTATATATTTTAATTGCATGCAATTCAAAAATTTATGTGGCATAGCTCGGTTAGATGTTGGATATGTTACAATATGTTCCGTAAAGAGGGAGAACAATAAGAGTTCTCTGGCATAGCATGGCCCGACATGGATGGTCAGAAACATTACAACATGGTATCAGAGCTTCAGTTTTCAACACTGAGCCTGGATGGGCCAAACAAGTTGACATGGAGCGAAATTTCACAGAGGATTTATTTCGAAGTGGCCAAATTTTGAGTTGCAGAGTGACCAAGGTAAATTTTGGAAGCAACGACGCAAAATTGGGAAAAGCCCCAATTTATGTTGTTAAGTTCATGAGAAAATGGAGAAATTCGGCCAGGTGATGAGATATTCCCAATTTAATATATGTTCTAGAAAATTCGGATCTAGAATGGGTCGAATTTGAAGTTACATTGAATCCATGATAGATGGAGCGAGTTTAGTGGTTAAAATTCTCAATTCGCGAATTGATTTTGGATAAATTTGTTCCAGAAATGTCAACTTACAATGATTTGTTGTTTCATAGGTTGAACTGGTGTTATCAGGGTGAAATTGAATGAATTTCATAGTTGCATAATGTCTATGGTAAATTGGGGAAAACGTTAAGCAAAAGACCCAATTTCTGCAGTGGAATTCACAAGGAATTGATGCGCATATAAATGATGTGCATAGGTGGGTGCACTAAAATGTATGATGCACAGTGAAAAGTTTGTAATAGGTAAAATTTGGAACTGCATGGCAAGATATTGGCATGCTGGTGCGCGCACTAAATTTTGGTGTTGTGCGAAAAAATGTTAGTGTGCAGGTGTGCGTGCTAAATTTCAGTGTCGCGCGGAAAAATGTTAGTGTGCGGGTGTGCGCGCTAAATTTTGGCACCGCGCAGAAAAAATGTTGGTGTACCAGAGCACGCACTAAATTTAGCATTGCGCGGTGTGCACACACATAATAATGACGTGCATGGTGTGTGCGGTGATGGCAGAGCGCAAAGGAGTTTGGTTGGTGTGCGCGCAGTATGAGTATAAGTTGTCACGCGATAATATAGCAAATGATGCATGCAAACTATAGGTGTGCGGTGGGGTGTACTAAACTTTGGCATGGTGCAATGCGCACGGAATATCAATGCGTGATACAAAGTTTGTGCGCGGTATAGAAACTCCGCGTGGTGGATATTGGCACGTGACATAAAAGTAGTGTGCGCAAGTTATTTGTGCGACAAAGAAATAATACACAGTGGTTTTAAAGTGTGTGAAGCACGATTTACCTTGTGATGTTGTTGTGTATGGTGAATATGGGTTTACATGTTGAAATGTGTGCACGCGAAGTTGTTTAAAGGGTGAACAACAACAGAAAACTAGTGATTTTCTGTGACGTTTTATATTATTTGAACGTCATCTTTTTGCAACGTGTTTTTGAGGGCCTTAAGAGTGTTTTTAGCAACTCAAAATCCACGAGACAGATGTGTACCAAAGGTACACTCTATCTTTGCAACTCAAATAAAATATCTTAGAGAGATATTTCTAATGGTGTAAATCGTTCGTCAAACGAAGCTTTTATGAGAAAGTTACAGTACAAACAAGGGAGGGTAAATTTTAAGACCCATCTAACTTCAAAGAGCCATAACTTTCTTCTCTGGAATCAGATTGAAGTGCAGGAGTAGTCAATGGAAATATATGGAACCATAGAAGACATTCCCAGAGCTGAATTAAATTTATGGGCATGATAAAGATGTTTAATATGGCAAATAAAGTACCTGTTTCATTCCAGACCAAAAACACAAATTGGCCTAGAATTTCAGTAGGTTGTAACTAGCATCCCAGAACCCAGAATGAGGTGAAACTTGGACATAATGTCCATAATATGTATATGAGGAAACCCAATTGAGCTCCTACGAAAAATACAATGGAGTAGGTGCAAAAATTCATAAATACGACGCATAATTGCACCTAGTTGAAGTGTGAACAGAAAAATTATTGGGTAATTTTCAAATAACCATAACTTTCTGCTCAAGATTCAGAATTGAGCATGGGAGAAGGCGTTGGAAAGGTGTTGGAAAGTGGAATCTAAATATCCAACCAGAAAATTTATTAGGGAATTCAATTTTCCAAAAAATCAGAAGAAATAATTCTGATATATATTATTGAACCAAAATGGTTCATATTTTCATGAAATTGTTGAAACAGTTAGCCTGACAAAGTTTTGTTGGATGCACATTTTGTAGAGTTAACAAAAAATAGATCAGATCAAGGTAATATTAGAGTCCATAGTAATGGAAGAGGCACAGGGGACTTACAATCAGGAGGATGAGATTATAGGGATGGATGTCCATTTGGGCATTGAAGGAACAAACTCCAATGGACATGGAGAAGGAAGGGAGGAAAACATGAATATGGAAGAGACCATTAAAAATTTGTAGAAGGATGTCCAAATACATAAAGCTAATAATGAAAGGCTTATGAAATCCAAGGAGCAACATGATGACTTCAACATGAAGTTATTGCAGAGTTTGAACAGAATAGAAAAGAAATTGGACAATGAGAGTGGCTCAAGCAAATTAGGAAGTCATATGCCTCCTGATGAGAAAAGAAGAACCATAAGTGTTAGTAGACATCACCATCACTCCCCAAGGCATTCCAATAAGAGGGAACAAAGCAAATCAAGTCCATGCCCTGTAAGAAAGCATAAGAGGTCTGGGGTGGATGAGCTACGAGGAGAAATGAACAAAATCAAACCTCCTACATTTGAAGGTGAGCATAAGAAGGAAGAAGATGCAGAGACATGGTTGTTGGGCATGAGAAAGTATTTTCAATTGCATAATTATTCTTCTCATGTAGAAGGTAGAATTTCTATCTATCAACTCAAGGGAAAGGCATCCATGTGGTGGGATCAGCTTGTGCAGGTGCAACACATCAAAGAGAAAAGTGTTACTTGGAGGGAATTCAAGAAGTATTTTGAGAAGAAATAATTGACTAAGAGATACTATGACAAGAAAATGAAAGAGTTCTTTGAAATCAAGCTTGGGAGTAGGACCATAGATGAATATGAGAGAAGGTTTTTAGAACTGTTGAAGTATGTCTCTTTCATCAAGGATGAGGCAGTGAAGATTCAAAGCTATTTGAGTGGATTGCCATCATTCATCGGTGACAAAATACAGTATGATGATCCAAAGACGTTGGAGGAGACCATAAGGTGAGCTAGATGACTATATGATCAACAGAAAGCAAGACCAACTTTCCAAAAATATTGGGAAGACAAAAATAAACTCAAGGTGGATCAGAGGAAGAAGGGATCTAAGCCACCATTCTTCAGAAATAATCCATAGGGATAAAAAACTCCTAGAGAGCCCAAAACGATTGAGATAGGGGGTCAAAGGCCAAGGCAACCACCTATTCAATGTTGGGGTTATAAAGGAGATCACATGTTCAGAGATTGTCCTCACAGAGGTGAAAAAGGGAGGATTGTTCACAATGTACAGAAAGCTGAAATAGTGGAGGACGTGGGAAGAAATGTGCCAAGGATATATGCAGCCCTAGACAACAAGCAAGCAGAGTATCAGTCATGTATGATTGAAGTGGTAGGTATGATCAACAATCAAACCATTGTTATTTTAATTGATTCAAGATCTAGTCATAGTTATATAGATCCTAAGATGGTGGAAAGCTTTCATTTTCCAAGAATCAAGCATGGGAAATCTTGGTTGGTGCAGCTGGCTACAAGAGCCAAAAGAAATGTTAATGAGATGGTTAAGTCATGTCTTATGGACATGAATGGGCTGAACACCGGGGCAGATTTGAACATCTTGCCTTTAGGTTCCTATGATTGTCTAATTGGGATGGATTGGTTGGACCAACATCATGTTATCCTAGACTATCATAACAAAGAATTTTCTTGCTTGGATGAAGAAGGGAGTCTAAGGAAAGTGCAGGGAATTCCCAGGGTAGTAACCATCAGAGAAATTTCAGCATTGCAGCTAAAGAAATGTTACAGGAAAGGGTGTCAAATATTTGCAGCACATATGGAAGAGACACCTAAAGATAAGGTGCCAAATTTGGAAGATCATGCAGTCCTGGAAGATTTTGAAGATGTGTTCAAGGAGGTGCTAGGACTACCCCCAAAGAGAGATATTGATTTCTCTATAAATTTAATGCCTGGAGCAGCTCCAGTGTCAAAGACTCCTTATAGAATGAATACACCAGAGTTGAAGGAGTTGCAAATGTAGCTTGAAGAAATTTTGAAGAAGGGGTATATATGCCCAAGTGTGTCACCTTAGGGTTCCCCAGTCTTGTTTGTGAAGAAGAAATATGGAACATTAAGATTGTGCATTGATTTCAGACAGTTGAATAAAGTGAATGTAAAGAACAAGTATCCTCTGCCAAGGATTGATGATCTTTTTGATCAATTGAAGGATGCAAATATATTTTCAAAGATAGATCTTAGGTCTGGATACCATCAGTTAAGGATTAAAGAGGAATATATCAACAAGACCACCTTCAGGACAAGATATGGTCATTATGAGTTCATAGTGGTGCCATTTGGGTTGTCAAATGCACCATCTATTTTCATGTGCTTAATGAATGGTGTTTTCCGAGAATATTTAGACAAGTTTGTCATTGTCTTTTTGGATGACATTCTTATATATTCTAAGTCAGAAGAAGAGCATGAACATCATTTGAGAATGGTGTTGCAATTATTAAGGGAGCATCAGTTGTATGCCAAATTGAGCAAGTGCTAATTTTATCAGAAGCAAATTCACTATTTGGGGCATATCATTTCAAAGGATGGGATAGCAGTGGATCCAGAGAAGATAGAAGGCATTAGAGAATGGTCAGTGCCAAATAATGTGATAGAGGTCAGATCATTCATGGGTCTTGCAGGCTACTACAGAATATTTATTGAAAGATTTTCAAAGATAGCACACCCAATCACTTCCTTACAAAGGAAGAGTGTGAAGTTTCAATGGACATTGGATTGTAAAAAGAGTTTCCAACACTTGAAATAGTTATTAACAAGTGATCCAATACTAAGGATTGCATACCCAAATGAAGACTTCATTGTATGCACAGATGCATGTAAGGAAGGACTTGGTGGAGTCCTCACTCAAAATGGGTTTGTTATATGTTATAAATCAAGGAAATTGAGGAATACAAGCTAGATAATGATGAAATTCTCATGTACAGGGGCATAATTTATGTACCAAATTCCCATGAATTGAAAAGTCTGATATTGAGGGAAATGCATTATGTACCTTATGATGGACACCCAGGTTATTAGAAAACTATTGCAGCTGTCAAGAGCCAATATTATTGGCCAGGCATGAAGAAAGAGGTTGTTGATTTTATTGCCAGATGTTTGGAATGTCAAAAGGTAAAGGTTGAGCATAGACACCCAGCTAGTTTTCTACAACCATTACCCATTCCTAAGTGCAAATTGGAAGTTGTAACAATGGATTTCATCACCAAAATGCCAAGAATAAACAAGCAACATGATTCTATCATGGTAGTGGTGGATAATCTTACTAAAGTTGTCCATTTTATTCTAGTTAAGCTCACTCACAAGGCAGTGAACATTGTTGATGTTTATATGAGGGAAATTTCTAGATTGCATGGCATACCCAAGACAATTGTCTCTGGCAGAGATCCAAAATTTACCTCAAAATTTTGGAAGGGGTTATTTAATAGATTTGGAACAAATTTTAATTTTAGTACAACTTATCATCCAGAATCAGATGGACAAACAAAGAGGGTGAATCAAGTTATTGAAGACATGTTGAGGATGTATGTGATGGATAAACCATCAAAATGGGAATACTACCTACACTTGGTAGAGTTTGCTTATAAAAATGGGTACCAAGCATCTCTAAAGATGAGTCCATTTGAGGCACTTTATTGCAGAAAGTGCAACACTCTAGTAAGTTGGTATAACCTAGTAGACATAGCAATGGTTGGGCCATATTTGCTTAGGGAAATGGAGGAACAAATGATAAAAATAAAATAAAAATTAAAGGTTGCCCAAAGAAGGTAGAAAATTTATGTTGATAAGGGCAGAACTCACAGGGAATTAAAAGTGGGTGATTATGTATTCTTGAAAGTGAAGGCCAACAGAAGTTCCCTGAAATTGGGAAATTGTTCAAAGTTGGAAGCTCATTGTTGTGGGTCATTTGAAATCCTAGAGACGATTGGTCCAGTAGCTTATATGATTGCATTGCCTGGATCTATGTCTGTTCATAATGTATTCCATGTATCATTACTCAAGAAATATATACTTGATGTTAATCATGTTATTGATTGGAATGAGATTCAGGTGGAGAAAGAAGGCACTTTTCAAGTGCATCTGGTATGCATTCTAGACCGAAAAATAAAACAGCTCTAGAATCGAGCCATAGGGCTTGTAAAGGTCCAATGGACCTAGTACAGTCCTGAGGATGCTACTTGGGAGTATGAGGATGTAATGCGGGCAGAATACCCACATCTTTTTGAGGATTTTTGAAATTTTGTTGTATATGGGTACATGATGCACTGAGGGCAATGCATAAATAAGGGGAGGGGATTGTAATATCCCTAGGCTGAACCCAATTGTAATGTAAATCAAAATGTGCTTAAGCTGGTGAGTTGTTTGATATCATTTTTGTATGCACATTTCATGGCATAGTGCACGCATGTACTACGCAGTAAAAAGAGGAAGTTTGCACATTCCTGGATACAACGTGCAATAACCTGAGTGTCGGCGATATTGAGGTCAGGGAGCCTTTTGTGTATATTCTATGTTTTATAGGCTAGTGAGCCAATTATTATAAGCTATGATACTTATGTTTTGATTAGGCCAGAGAGCCTAGATGTTAAAGGCCAGTGCGCCTATTTTTGTACATGTATCATAATTAATATAAAATACATCGTTGTGCGTAGACCGACCACGATAAAAGTGTATGGGGGACTAAACTCCACTAGCTAGGGAAAGGGAGGGGCCTAAAAGTTAAGGAAAAGGGATAAGCTAGGGATCTTAAGCCAAAAAGGAATATTATATTAATATTTCTTAAATCATAAAGTATGGATAATTATTTTATCCTAGGTTCTAAAGTTGGGGACAAGTGGGCCAAAGTAGCTCCCAACATGGCAAGTGTCAAGTTGGGGACATGCATACATATTGTGGGGACTTAGTTCATTTTCCCATCTTTTACATCATTCTAGCCATCATTTGTTCCATCATTCATCCATTATTTCAGGAACATTCACACAACCATTGAGCTATCCTTTGTACCTTCATGTCACTGTACCTGAACTTGTATACATAGCCATATATGTTTGTATAGATGGTTAGCTTGGGAGATGGACTGAAGAAGCGGGTTGTCAGGAACGTGAGCAATTCTCTGGGTGAGAGAATTGGTAGGAATTGATTTCCTGAAGGTGCTAAGCTGCAGCTATAGTGCTCTGAGACTTCCTGTCCGACCTGTTGTTGAAGACCGGAAAGGAAGTGGGGCAGTCGAAGGACTGTTGAGCAGAGAAGGGGCACACTTCCTGGGTGGGACATGCATGTGGGGAATGAGGGACTGTAGGTTGTTAGTTGAGTTGGAACTTGAGACAGACTCTTCATGTTGTCTATGAGCCTTTAGCCAGGTTAGGAATCCCTTTACCTAGGTGGAGTTTAGTCCCAGCTCGGGGGTGACTCACTGTTGAGAGTGATGAACAGTGTGGTTTAAGGCTGGGAGGTTCGTGGAAGGTTTGCATGCAGTTGGTGATATACTTACAAAGATAAGTGTCAATTGTGTGATAAATTTACATGCTGCATTGTTATTACGTGTATATTTTTATGGATTTATCATATGCATGATTATAACTGTCTGTATGTTTATGGGTATTTCCCGTATATGTTGCATGTCTATGTTTATTGTTATTTTAGTATGAATTTGTGCATTTACATAAAGTATTTGTCTATTATGTTTTATATATTTCCACAAGAGTTCTGTGTGTATATCTTTTAACTGCATGGAGTTCAAAAATTTATGTGGCATAGCTCAGTTAGATGTTGGGTATGTTACATTATGTTCCGCAGAGAGGGAGAACAATAAGAGTTCTCTGGCATAGCCTGACCCGGCATGGATGGCCGGGATCATACGTCCATCCAAAAAATCTCAACACTTGGTTAATTTTCCACTTCTTTGTAATTTTGGACTCGTAGACTCACAAACTCATGGACTTGTATGTTAAGAACCAAATATCAATATAGCATAGAAAAACCTCAGAATAAGTACTCAACGCCTTGAAAAGGAGATAAATTCAGATAATAAGCCTCTTCGAGGGGGAAACCTCCTTATGCCCACATAAATGTACAATTACAAGATGATTCCAAATGAAAATGTCTCCTTGGTATATATAGGAGACTAGGAGGTATAATTACAACTAATGGCCTAAAGCCGACATAATTAAAATAACATTATTAATATAATATGCCCCAATTAAGGGGTAATTAGCCATTATTTAGGGCTTAACATGCCCCTCCCCTTGAGACAAGTGTTGATTTCAACACTTGAGTAACTCTGGATGCTTCTGTATAAAAGACTCATCTTCCCAAGTGGAATCTTCAGCTAGTAGTTTCCTCCATTTAATGAGATACTCTGAAACATATCTATTCCTCAGCTGGTGAATTCTTGTGTCAGTGATGGCTTTAGGCTCCAATATGATTTTTCCTTCCTCGTCAAGTTCTTGCAATATAGTTTGAACTGGGATATTGTCACCTATAACCTTATTTAAGCATGAAACATGGAAAACTAGGTGTATTCGTGAAGATACAGGCAACTCTAATTAGTATACCATAGTACCAATCTTTTGCAACACCTTATAAGGGCCATAGTACTTTGGTGATAATTTATTATCCTTCTTGGTTTGCTTGAGGGACATATATTTGTATGGTTGTAGTCTTAAAAACACCCAATCCCCTACTTCAAAACTTCTTTCACTACGATGTTGGTCTGCTTGTTGTTTCATACGATTATGTGCCATGGTCAGGTTGTCCTTTAATATTTGAAGAGCTTGTTGTTGATGCTTGATGTGATGTTCCACTGCTTGAACCTTAGATTTTTCTTTTAGAGAAGAAGTTATGGAAGGACGGTGGTATCCATAGAGTTCCATAAATGGTGTCATTTTTGTTGTAGTATGAAAGGAAGTGTTATACCACCATTCTGCCAAGGGTAACCATTTGAACCATTGTGTTTGTTTATCAAGGATAAAGCAACGAAGGTAGCCTTCCAGACATTTGTTCACTATCTCGGTTTTTCCACCAGATTGAGGATTATAGGATGAGCTATGAGCCAATTGAGTACCCAAACAAGAAAATAATTCTGTTAAAAAATGTCCAGTGAAGATGGGATCTCTGTCACTTACAATAATCTTTGGGCTACCATGTAGATTTTGAACTATCTCCATAAATGCAGTGGAAATTGTACTAGCTTTCAAGGGATGTGAGAGTGCACAAAAGTGTGTGTACTTGGTCAGTCTATCAACAATCACCATGATGACACTCTTTCCTTCAGACTTCAGTAACCCTGTGATGAAATCCATGGAAACCTCCTCCCAGCGCTGACTTGGGATGGCTAATGGTTGTAAAAGACCGGGGGTCTTAATTGTTTCCACCTTATTTTGTTGGCAAACCAAACATTCTGCCACAAACCTTTGAGCATCATTTTTAAGGTCATCCCAAAACAATTCCTTCTTGACCCTATGGTAGGTTTTTAAAAATCTTGAGTGCCCTCCTACTGGGGAGGTGTGCAATTCCAATAGTACCTTTTGTTTGAGTTGGGATTTCTTACATAAATATAAGCGATCTTGTACCATAGTGAATCATTTTTCCATGTAAATGTATCTGATGTACTGGAATCCTGCTACAACCTTTGAATGAGAGTCCACACTTTTTCGTCATTCTTCCATTCACCCCTCACTTCTATTATCCAATCGGGTTGGATGATAGAGATAACACAAAGAAAGGCCTCAACATCTTCATCCTTCCTTGAGAGTGCATCTGCCACAACATTTTTCTTCCCTTTTTTATAGACGATTTCAAAATCATAAACCAATATCTTAGTTACCCATTTGTGTTGTTCTTCTGAAGATAGTCTTTGTTCCAAGAAGTATTTAAGACTATCATGATCTTTTTTGACCTTGAAGTCCCTACCTATTAGGTAAGGACGCCATTTCTTCAATGCATGTAGTATTTCCATCATTTCCTTATCATAAATGGGTTTGTGTAAGTCCTTTCCCTT
>SNQJ01S0032977.1:72842-90987 GCA_010110895.2 Picea sitchensis
TACCACGTGAAAACATCGGTGTGTTGATCTTTGATCTGGTTATGTGAGTGGTTACTGAAGGTGTTCGTCCTCTGTTGGAATACTTGTGTTGTCGAACGGAACTAGAAGGAAAAAAAAAACAGACTGTTAAGCAAGAAGGAAACTTAAAATCAAACTAAAAGGACCAAACTTGGAAGCAAGACAAGAACCATAGTGTTATGCAACTTCCACTATTTATCTATCCTTTCTCCATGTCCTTCTCCAAAGGTGAACCATTTGAATCTTCATCCCTACTTCAAACATGACATTTCCCATGGTAGGATTCATGGGCAAATCATGCATACATCTATTAATCCAATTGAAAGGATTTGCAATCAGAAACCCTATCCTCTCCATCGTCCTATTCAAACCCCATTGAATGTGGTCTCAAGCACCCTGTGGTGGCATTTGTCCTCCTAAACATCCCCATCTTGGAATATTTATTTAATAGTGTTCATAATATTATATAAGACAAGAAAGAATGGAGAGGGAGAGGATAGTTAGGGTTTTTGCATATATGCTCGGTTGTAGGGTTTCCGTAGATTTTCATAGCCTTTGTGGATAAGAAGTAAAGGCCCTGACTGGTACTCCAGGACTAGGAAGTTGTACCTAATATTTTTATGTGTCTAGATGGCAGATCCAGTGGATCTCACGTGGGAAGACGAAGATGACTTGTGGGCTAGTGAAGGACTCTTCTTGGATGACGAAACCTATAAGCTAATGTATGACTGTTTACGTTAGGTGTCATATGGGACGGTGACAACTGCTAAGCAATTGGACTAGCATGCAGTGAATTCACGACAGTTTTCCCCTGATATAGGACGTGGATGCACACTCGATTCTATTCACGTGATTAACACGCTCTTTGGTGAGGGTAGGCACATGGGCAACCTCCCTCGAGATGGCTGCAAATATGTTCCATCAAAAACCATTGCAAAACCTTACTCTGGTGTTACTTTGATGACCTTACTTGTAAGGAATCCACCGCTGTGAGTAGGAGGTGTCGGTCGCAATAGGGTTTCTAGTAGTAATGCACGCTCTCACTGTACACTCAAGATTTGGAAATTTAGGGAGGCCAAGACCTTATGCGTTCTCGTGAAGGATATTGATTTGAACAAAGTACCCAGTTTAATAGAAAAATCTCTAGCTGGTAAGTTTTTTTACACCAAAATGAATAAGGTTCAACTGGCAGACTGGATTTTAAGTTTTTGGAAGCCATTGGTTAGATACTGCCCTAGATTTAGCCTCCTCTCAAATCATTGGATAGTTTTTCATTTTTTGTCTAAGGGAGATTTGCTGAGAGTTTTGAACTCTCCTTGGATTATTGGTATAGGAATTTTAATGCTCAAGCGATGGTACCTTGGTTTCAACCCTCTCTCTGAGAGCTTCTCAATTTTTTTTTTTTGGATGTTGTTACCGGATTTCCCAATCGAGTACTGGTCTATTAAAACCTTTGAATTCGTTGTTAAGTTGGTCATGAAATTTATCTTCTTTGATGATCACTCACTTCACTAGAGTAACAAGTGACTCACTTGGGTTCTGGTGGAATTGGATCTCAAAAGGGGGTTACCAGACGTTATTGATATTGTTATAGGGGACACACATCTCTGTCAATTGGTTGACTGCTGGAGGGAGCTCTTCCGTTGTCATTCCTGCTGGAAACCAGGACATCTTAAAGTGAATTGTTTGGATTCCCTAGAGCGCATATCCGACACAACTCAACCAAAGACACCAATAGCCCAATATGGAAGTTCCAGAACCAAGGTTTTCGACAGTGACTCCTTCCTTGGTAAGATGCAACTTTTTTCCCATATTTTTTTCATAAACTCTCCTCCGCTGAGTTTATGTTTTTAAGGAATGATGAAAGATGGTTTCATGAGATTTTCAGAGACTTTTGGGACCTCCTTATGAAGAAGGTTAATGATTCGGGTTTTCGTCCAGACTTAGATTCAAAAGGGATCGGTATTGTAAGAATTCCTTTGTGCTCCCCTGATGATACTCAACCTATTCCCCCTTAGACTGTGATTTGATAGTTGACGCCCCTACTAGTCTAGTGGGTTTTTAACTGCTTTTTTCTAATGGAATGTGTCTTCCTAGAACCATAAATACAGGTTCTTCCTCACCTCCTGTGGTTTCGGTTGACCCCACTGTCCCTTTTTCCGGTGAAATTACTATCCCGGTCTGTCCCTTTGTCCCCTTGGTTGGAGTTAGATGTCATGTTGACACACAAAACCTTAATACCAAGACTTTTTTGGATTTATCACCCTCGCACCTTCCTATTTCCAACAAAACTTTTAATCCTTCCCTTTCCGATCGTTCCAATGTGACTATTCACAAAAATCCTAGACCTTGCATCCCTAAAAAACCTCCCGGGGCTATTGAAGGTGGTCTGGCACATTTTGGAGCATTGTTCCCCATTATTATTGATCCAAAAAACTCACAAGAACCCTCTCTCCTTAACTCCTTGAACCCTAACCTTGATAGGATTTCTTTCTCGGCCCTTAGAGCAAGCCAACCGACCACTGACGTTCCCTTATGATTATTCTATCTTTCAACCTTTGTGGGTTTGGGGGACCCACTAAATCAACATCCCTCAATTACTTCTGAAACAGGTTAAACCCGACATTATCTTTCTGCAAGAAACCTTGGTGGATGGTGAAAAGGTAAAAACAATATTTCTTCAATGTCTTCCAACATGGAACGTTGTAGCTCTGGACCCAAATGATCGTTTAGGTGGTTTATTATCTGGATGGAACCCAACTTATGTTGAGTTATGTGCATTTGGCACTAATGCAAGTATTTTTCTGGAGGGAAGATTCAAGCATTCTGATGAATAGGTGAAACTCCTCAACTGTTATGCACGTTATAAAGAAAGGGAAATTTTATGGTAACCCTTATTAGATTTTGGTTTACTGAGCGAAGAGGGAATTATAGTTGGTGGTGACCTTAATTTCACTCTTACCACTAGGGAGGTGTGGGGAAACTTGGCTAGGGGTGACCCTCTTGCAGATTACATTTCAAATAGTCTACTCACTACTGGATTAGTGGATATCCAACTGACCCAACTGCCTCCTACATGGAGAAATGATAGAGTTGGTATAGCTAGTATCTCGAAAAGATTGGATCATTTTCTTATTGATGAAAATCTACTTGGTAGTCACAGTAAAATTTGATCCTAGATCATCAAGTCCACCATATCGGATCATACCCTGATCTGCTTACAGTTTGAAAATTCATATCAGAGAGTCACCCCTCCCTTTAAATTCAACAACTCCTGGATATCAGATCCGGGGTTGACTTCTCTGGTTAGGGACACTTGGCAAGATATGGGAAGTTGGTTAGATTTGTCTTCTATCCACCTGTTGTGTGTGAAATTGAGGAACTTAAAGAAAGAAGTAGTCCACTGGAAGATAAACAAAAAAAATCAATTAGACACAAAGCTTCATAACATTGAACTAAAAAACTTAGAGATTTTTGAGAATTGCCCTTCGCAGGTGTTCATGCATGAAGATTTGGACCTACTGAGGTCTCTTAAACAAAGGAAAGATAAAATACTTGCAACAAAAGAATCCACTTAGAGGCTCATAATTCAAGCAATATGGATTAATAAGGGTGACAAAAACACCATTTTTTTTCTTCAGAAATTTGCTTCCCAAAGAAGATGCCAAAATACTAACTGGGATATAGATGATGATGAAGGATATTACAAATACTCAAAAAATGATATTAAGGAGACTGATTTTAACCATTTTAAAGCACAATACAACGTGATAGACACAGAAGATACTTGTAAAAAAATCAATGTACTCAAGGATGTACCCAAGTTTTTTAATGATGCTGAAAGTGATGAGATTGGCAAATCTATCAATCTAGAGGAATTTAAAGAAATTGTTTGCAGAATGCCAAAGGATAAAAGCCCCGACCCAGGTGGGTGGGCATAGGAACTTTTCCTGGCTTTTTTTGACATTATGGGGGAGGATATTCATATGGATGTTGAGGAATCCAAATGTACAAGACATATTCCAGGAGCTCTTGATGCTACCTTCTTTTCCCTTATTCCCAAGGTGAGCAAGCCAAAATCTTTTAATGATTTTCGGCCTATTGCCCTTTGTAACTTTGTATATAAAGTGATATCTAAAATCATTTCTTCTCGGATGAAAGACAAATTGGATTCAAGTATATCCTTCAAAAATTTTGGTTTCCTTAAAGATAGGTTGATATTTGATGCTGTGGGGATAGCTCAAGAGTGTTTACACACTACTAAGTCTAAGAAGATAAGCTCAATTATTCTGAAGTTGGACTTAAAGAAGGCATATGACAAACTGAGATGGCAATTTCTAGGTTTATTGTTATTTCAGATTGGACTAAAATGGGAGGTTACCCAATGGATTATGGTCTGTGTAACTTCTGTTAACATGGCAGTTCTAATAAATGGCTCCCTACTAATTTCTTCAACAGCTATCGAGGTTTACGAAAAGGCTGTCCTCTCTCCCCTTTATTGTTCCTTTTGGTTGTCGAGTGCTTAAGCATATTATTGAAAAAGGTTGTGGAAGTAGGGTTGTTTCATGGACTAAAAGTTGTTGCTGAGACTATCATCTCACATCTTTTCTTTGTTGACGATGTACTCATTTTAGGCATTGGAAATTACGAGGATTGGATGGTGTTTAAAAATCTTTTAACTAATTTCTGCCTAGCCTCTAGTATGGATGTGAATTGTCAGAAATCATTCTTCCTTGCACAAAATATAGATCCCAGTCTAGAGCAAAGGTTGAAGGCAGTTTTCAATATACAATTTGTTAGCATTAACCAAGGTATGAAATACTTGGGTTTTTATTTAAAACCAAACAACCAGGGTGGCAGATTAGAAATGGATGATTCAAAAGGTTGAGAAGAGGATTGGAAATTGGACTTTCCATTGGCTCTCTTTGGGAGGCAGACTTATTCTAGCAAAATCCGGGTTACAAAGCCTACCCATGTACTGGCTTAGCCTTGTCAAGGTACCTTCATCCATCCTCCATAGGATCCAACAACTCATTTCTAATTTCATTTGGAGAGGAGATAAAAAAAGTACAGGTTTCCACTTAACAAAATGGCAAAATATTGCTAGGACAAAGGCAAATGGTGGATGGGGCATTAGAAATTTAATTTGGTTCACCCAGTCCTTGGTTGCCAAGTCATGCTGGAGAGGTCTAGTTGGTTAAGGTTTGTGGAATCTGGTACTAAATAAAAAATATCTAAAAGGTATAGATATAACTTCTTGGTTGTGCATAGATGAGTGCAGGTATCCAGTAGCCTCTATCATATGGAAGAATTCCATGAATTCTTTGCCCATCATTAAAAGGTGGTTGGCTTGGTCGATTGGATGTGGTAAACATGTTATACTTGGATTGGATCCTTTCAACGGATGTAATTCTTCTCATAGAATCTCAGGCCCTTTAATCCAACACCTAAACAATTTACATATCTTCTCCTTAGCACATGTGACTGACCCAAATGATATTGGAACTAAACAAAGTTGGTTTGAGGCCAATCAAGTTGGCCTGACAGGCGAGCTGATTACATAATGGAATGACTTTCTTATAGTGTTATGGAGCAATGGAATCTCACTAAATAATTCGAGTGATAAGCTAGTCCGGTCTTGGAAGAGAGTTATGGGTTATGTAACTGCTAATTTATCTTATCAATCCATTATGTTTTTAAACCACTTGGATGAAAATAGATGGTGGTATAAGGCTATTTGGAAAGTAAACATCCCAGGTAAAATTATTTGTTTTATGTGGCTGTGTTTGAAAGATTGTATTCTTACTAGTGCAAATTTTAGGAAAAGGGGTGGTATTAGACCTTCAACCTGCAATCTTTGTCTCAAAGATGAAGAGACGACCACACATCTCTTTGTGCATTGTGAAACTACACAAACCATTTGGAAAGATATTCTGAATTATCTGAAGATACCAAAAGCTTGGAGTTGTTCCTCTTTAGAAGATAATATGTTGCTCTGGTTCATTCAATATCCAAAGATGCGACATATTCCATTTTTGGTGATTTGGGGCATCTGGAAATACAAAAACAAAATATTGTTTGAGAATTGGCATAAACAGGAGTCCAAGATAGTCACTAAAATCCTCCTTTCAATCAAAGGACACACTAGAAATTCCGAAGATGACAAATTTGAATTTATTCTCAATCCAACTTTCTTTGATGATACTCCAATTGGGTTCTTTGATGGCACAACTGTTGATGATTTCTGTGGCATTGGTATTTTCCGTAAAATTACTTTAGATCACTTATTTAGAGTTCAATTTGCTGGCGATAAAGGAAACAATATGAAAGAAAAAATATTGGGTTTATGGGGTCTATTACTTTTTGCTTCTAGATTATCCATAAACAAGATGATGGTAGATCTAAATTCCTTGAAAGACAAAATCAGGAGATTAAAAGATAAATTTGATGGAATCAAATTTATGCATGTCCACAAGAAATCCAACACAAAAGAAGACCCATTATCAAAAAAGGTGATGGCTCTTTTATGAGGAAACTATAAAAGCAGATAGATAGTTACTACATATTTTAAAGATAGAAACACTCTATGACTTCCTAGATATAGTTGGAAGTAATTTTGATATGTTATGTAATTATCATATTTTGTTTTTGTATGTATTTCACAGTATGAAAGCAATTATGAATAGGAATAGAACTAGTTATAGTCTTTTTTGAACTATGAAGAGATCATCATATTTATGATCCATATGTTTTATGATCCATATGTATTTGAAAGGTTCACTTAAAGGTTCACTTATTACTAATAGGTGAAACTGTTTTTTGTGGGTGAAAAAAAAAATACAATTTCAAAAAGACAAACCTAGTAGTACATGGAGATTTAAAAAAGAAAAATCAATACATCATAAGCAATACATAAGGGAGACAACCTTAGGTCTTAGTTCCACACCCGTAACCTCTGCCACTTTTCTAAGATTCAGGGGATGGAATTAATTCTTTTTTCGATTTGCTTGAACAACATTTCAATTTACGAGTAAGACCGGTTGAGAAATGCACCCGAGACAACCCTAGGTCTTAGTTCTGGACCCGTAAGTTTGGCCACTTTTCCAAGATTCAGGGGATGAAATTAATTTTGATTTCGATTCGCCTGAACAGCATTCCAATTTACGAGTAAGACTGGTTGATAAATGCATCCACGCCACTGTGGTGATTCTTTCAAATTGGTACAGATTAAAATAACTGATGGAGTAGCTCAATATCCATTAAAATAATGTGACTCACCACCCTGCGCCGTCTATTCCCCCTCTGCTCTTGCACTTTCCCTCGTGCCTCTTTTTGGCCAGCCTATCTTTGTCCTATTCCAAGTCAACGATCACTTGGCAGCTCCCATGTCCATCTCCATTTACAGCTAAAACCTGCATGTTACTTCTCGGTTGAATCCTACAATTTTGGGTCTTGGAGTTTGCTGCAATATCCTCCCTTCCCTTTCGTTCTGTTTATTTATCGACATCCACAGGCAGCGAACACATAGCCTTCTTCTCCAGAAAGTATTGAGCAGGAGCTGAAGGAAAAAGAAGCAGCAGCCCAAGAAAGAAGAGCAGTGGCAGAAGGTCAATCCACTATGAGCACCAGATGGAATCCAACGAAAGAACAAATAGAGTTATNTGGCAGCTCCCATGTCCATCTCCATTTACAGCTAAAACCTGCATGTTACTTCTCGGTTGAATCCTACAATTTTGGGTCTTGGAGTTTGCTGCAATATCCTCCCTTCCCTTTCGTTCTGTTTATTTATCGACATCCACAGGCAGTGAACACATAGCCTTCTTCTCCAGAAAGTATTGAGCAGGAGCTGAAGGAAAAAGAAGCAGCAGCTCAAGAAAGAAGAGCAGTGGCAGAAGGTCAATCCACTATGAGCACCAGATGGAATCCAACGAAAGAACAAATAGAGTTATTGGAAGCCATGTACAGTCAAGGGATCCGCACTCCCAGTGCCGATCAAATAGAGCAGATCGCCAGTCGACTGGGAATGTATGGAAACATTGAAGGGAAGAATGTGTTTTACTGGTTTCAAAACCATAAAGCTCGCGAGAGGCAGAGACAGAAACAAGAGAGAGGGGTATTCAGCAATCAGTTTCTTCAACCACCTTCCTTCTCAGGCGCATCACACACACATAGTAAGCTCCTTCTATCTCTGAAACAAAATCACGAACATGGTTTTAATTATAACTAGACCTAGTTATTTGCTATTTTTTTCATATGTATAACTGTTTATCCACTCAGTGCATTTGTGTGTGCTCCCTATAACATTATTGAATCTTCTTCAGCAGAAGTTCTCCCTTCTCAGCAGCAATCGGCCGTGGCCATACCAAAGGTAATGAGTTAATATAGCATTTGTTTTTCCAAATTGTGTAATGCTTATTGTTCTCTGGATTGTCTTTATTTACCCATAGAACGGTGTTTTAGATTTTAGATTTCTGGATATTTTTTTAAAATTGTGTAATGCTTATTGTTGTTTGAGTTGTGTTTATTTACCAATATAATGAATGGTGTTTTAGATTTCTGGATAATAAAATACAATGAATGGTGTTTTAGGTTTCTTGATAATAAACTGTGTATGGAGTTTTTGAAACGTCCAACTTTTTAAGTGGACACTCCATCTATTATCAGGGACTTTGAAACTAGGTTTCAAAAACTTTATACACAATTTATTATCCAGAAATCTAAAACATCATTATGAAGAGGAACATTGTGTTTATTTACCAATACAATGGTGTTTAGATTTTAGATTTCTGGATGTTTTTTCAAATTGTGTAATGCTTATTGTTCTCTGGATTATGTTTATTTACCAATACAATGAACTGTGTTTTAGATTTCTGGATAATAAACTGTGTATGGAGTTTTTGAAACGTCCTAAGTTTTAAGTGGACACTCCACCTATTATCAGGGACCTCTAAACTAGGACGTTTCAAAAACATTGTGTTTATTTACCAATACAATGGTGTTTTAGATTTTAGATTTCTGGATGTTTTTTCAAATTGTGTAATGTTTATTGTTCTCTGGATTGTGTTTATTTACCAATACAATGAATGGTGTTTTAGATTTCTGAATAATAAACTGTGTATAGAGTTTTGAAACGTCCAACATTTTAAGTGGACACTCCACTTATTATCAAAGACCTCGAAACTAAAACATTTCAAAAACTTCATACACAATTTATTATACAGATATCTAAAACACCATTATGAAGAGTAACCAGAACTGTGAAAACCTGCCTACTCTAAAAATACAACCTGTCTAATCTAAAAATACAATGAATATCTCAATGTGCTTAGAGCTTATTTCATATGGACAGGTTGGTTCCACACTAACGCTTAAGGAGCAGAAAACTTACACCTTCCAGCATTCACAAGACAGTTTATGTGAACCTCAGACGCTGGAGTTATTTCCATTGCATCCCACTGGCATCGCCGAATACAGATCTGAACCAGTTAGCGCATTTGGATTTCAAAGTTCTGTTCGTAACAGAACGATGAACGAAAATATTGATGAACAGAACGATGAAAGCTCGGGCGGGGGGCATTTTCATAATTTTTTCCATTTCATCCCTCAGCATCCTGGCAAGTAGTGCAAGCTACCGATGTCTCTGTATGCATCATTGTTGGGGATAGGAATAACAATATGAAGAAGATACTTTTTTTTTTTCTCTCTGTGCTAAATCTCCATGGATATGGCTCTGTCTCGTTATTCTGTGTGTGGGGGTCAAAAAACTGCAGATTTTGGCCTCTTTCTCGTCTTGAAATTTGTGGAATTTTAATTTGTAGGAATGGTTCCTTCGTTGTTGATGCATAAGCCCGCAGGTATTCCTCGGGACTCCATTTGGCTTTTAAGAGTACGCCACGCGTTTGCAGAACTCGGGTGGATTCAACTGTTGGGATTTCAACGCCAACTTTCATGTGTTAGACTAGTGTCGTGTAGACTGGAGTGTATTCGGCGTCCAGTGAAATTGTGTAAGGGGAATATATGGAGTTTACAAATCACGATGAGGTTACGATGAATGGAATCGCCATATAATTTATATTTCATAAAATAAATCAATTGCCTTTATTTCAATATTCTTCGATAGCAATTTGCCCAGACATAAATAAAATAATAAAGTGTTTTAAGTGTTTTTTTTTTAAGATTAAGAATATATTCAATATGTTTTAAATCAAATATAAAAATGCCATTCCAAAGGAACTTGGAAAGACTATTCTCTTGATGAAAGATGAAATTTATCAACTCATGATAATTTTAACAATTTTAAATTATTTAATTGTAATTATATTGCATAAATTATGGTGTCTAGGTTCTAAACATCTTCTTATGAAATCTTATTTTTATTCCTAATCATTTGAATTAATTATAAAAATTATATATTTAATTAATGTTATATTAGAAATAAATTATTTACTAATTGTATTATTTCTTTTAAGTGTTTGATTGTTTTTTTTTTTTAAATTATTTGTAATATTTGTGTTGTTGGTTTGCCATTGGAAATCAAGACCAGTATAAAAAACACCTTTTAATTTGAAAGCAAAGATCATGATATGTTAAAAACTAAAATTAACATAGTGATTTATTCTCTTTGTTTGTTGGTGCTACTGAAAACCAGCAAATCAAACCAGTATTAGAAAAACACTTTATCAAGTTTCAATGTCTTGAGAAACCACTTTGAATTAAAAGCAAAGACCATGATATGTTTAAAACTAAAACTAGCATAGAAAAGTAAAACTATCATATTGATTCCTAAAATTTAGAAGAAAATGAAAATAGAAAATTATGAGTAATTTATTCTCTATATTGTTAGTCCTTGAAAACCAGGGGAAAATCAAACTAGTATTAAAAAAACATTTTATCAAGCTTCAATATCTTGAGAAACTAGTTTGACTTGAAAGCAAAGATCATGATATGTTCAAAACTAAAACTAGCATAGAAAAGTAAAAAATTTATCTGCCTATCATGTCGATTGCTAGATTAAGGTGGGGCTATAGTTTCATGGCCTCTAGAATTTAAAAGAAAATAAAGAATAGAAGAATCATGAGTGATACAAGTGTTTGATTGTTATTTTAGGATAATAATAAATATACTTATAGTATTTTTTCCAATTGTTACATTGCAATATGTTTGATGATGCATTTTAATGTATATAAGTTTTTTTTTTACATAAAAATTATGGATTTTTTTAACATTTTTTTTCATTAAAATTAATGAATTATCTAATATTTTTTTTTCATAATGTTCTTATTTTTTGAACTAAAAAGTTTTCATATAATCAAAAAAATATGATACTCTCTAGAAGTGATGCATGTTTATGGACTTGCCATTAAAGTCACATAACAAAAGTACTCATAACATACAACAAATTTGTAAATGCATTAATTTAAACAAAAATTACATATATACACATATAGTATGGTATGGAATTTTTAATAGAAAATACATTTGAGAACAATTAAGTTGAAAACTTGATTGAGTCAATGACCAGTTCTCTTGGGTCTCATTATGTTCACTAAATCTATACATAGGTCTTTGGAACCCACAACAATCAACACTACAAAAATCAAATTAATAGAGCCAAAAACCTTTTTTCATTCACAAACTTCATATTTATGCTTGTGATCTATGGGTTTTAGTCTTCCAACTACCCTAAGTGTTCACATTCCAAATTCAACACTTCATATTCCTAGGTCCACTCGATCTATAACAAAGGTTGGATGGTCATATAAGATACTCATACATGATCATCATATGGCCTCTCATGCTTAGAATGCATGCAATAATGTCGAAATTGCATTAAATTGTAGAAAATCCAAATTTGTTGTTAAAAGTAGGGTACAAATTTGCATGAGAAGACTTATAAAATCGCACACCAAAAATCACATAATTTTCCTTTTGAGACAATAAATCCGTGCCTTGCCAACAAAACCCATATCTTAGAATTTTTAATTTCACCTCCATTTGCCTATATTGAATTTGTCAAGCCAACTGTTTTTGCATTTTTCACTGAAATTGACCAAAATTACCTTCACTAGGATGCACACCAAGAGATCATTTCTTGGTATTCAAGTTGGATAATGGGAATTTTCTCATTTTTTCTTGACCAATTTAACTAAGTTGGATAAAGTGTATTTTCTCATTCCTCACCTTTCTAAATTTCTAGATTTTAATTTGAGCTTTAAAACTTGGCGTTGTATAGAAATACTCAAATTCTATATTATTTTTACAAAATATCCAAAAAGTGTGTGAGGTCTTACCAAAGGGCATTCAAAGTCTTCCTCATGCATGTTGGAAGGAAACCTTCTTCCATGATTTGTAATTTTCCATGCTATTCATAAAACTCATGTCCTAGATTTCCTTGATTCATCTCCAAATGCACATAGTGGACTTGCAAAATTGCTTTGTGATACTATTTTTCACATTTCTACAAAATGCACCCATAGTCACTAAAATGCACATAGTGGCCAAGTTAAGGATCCAAATCGAGTTCTTAAAGATTATTTGTGATTTACATTCAATTCTCTAACCATTTTCATCTTTCTTATAAAAAAAATAAAAAAAAATAAAAAACAAAATCCGAGGATTATATATTAATATAAAGGTTGTAGTGAAAGCTCACAACAATGTTGCATCAAAAAATGCTTCACACCCAATATTTACAAACTAAAAGTTCCCTATGAATTTGACTAAGGATGCCAGCCGAGGGCAACTTTCAATACAAGATTACTTGAAAATATCTAACAATATATATGCAATAGAAGAGACCTAAGATCTTAAGAACTATAAAAAACATATTTGAATATAACTTAAAATACAGAGTGAACAAGAGTTGTCTCCTTTCCTTTTGTTATAGCATCCATGCCACCTATTGCCAACTATAACATGTCTTAACCTTTCATATGGGCAAAATGACTTTGAATTTCTACCTCTTTTATAGACTGAGCCATAATTTATTCCTCCATGTGTTGATTTATTATGATGCAACGTGGGCTATACATGGTATCAAGGAACTGGTTGTAAGTAAAATACACCATTGATGATTGATGTCCCAACTTTTTTCCTAGTGGCCAAATTTGCTTGGGGATCAACCACTGTGTTGTTTTCACGTAGTATGTGGAAACACATCACCTTTTTAAAATTTTCTTTGGAGTTCCTAATTCTTTCTAAGATTGATGCCAAGCGAAAATTGTGCAGGGAAGAATTTGAAAGCATATAATTTATGATTATTTTGGAGTCCCCCCAACCACTGCGAGACATGAAATACTAAGTCCTTTAGCTAAATTTAATCTTTGCAATAAAGCATAAGCTTCTACTACATTGTTGGAAGAGATTTTGAGACTCCATGTGTAAGTATATACTATTGTCCCTCTAGGGTTATAAAGAACCCATCTTGCACCTGCCACTCCATAGTTCCCTTTTGAAGGCCCATGAAAAAAGAGTAAGTATGAATCTCGATCTGATCTCCATTTCCCGAAGTCCTCTTGATTAAAATGAAGTTTCCATCTTGATCTTTGGGATTTGTGTCCAACATTGAGCGAGGACGGATATGACCTAGGTTTTAGTGGTTCATCCATTATTCCTCATCCTTCTCCAACTCTTGTGGGCATGAAAGGTCAATTTCTTTGAAAATAAGATGCTCTGCCAAGAGGGAATTTTACTTGATATCCACATGTTCTTGAATTATAGAAGTTATTTAGTAAACATAGCTTTATTTCTTTCCAAACATACTTTCCAATAGGTATACTTAGGTATGGACATCCATAGATGCTTAAATATTGATTCGAGTGACCCCTTGTACAAGTTGTCCCACTTAACAAATAGACTCCTCCAAGTATCTGGCTTTCAAATTCTATGCTCTATCCCTGTTAGAGCACATATCCATACCTTGTTTGTGTACTCATGTTCAAGAAACAAATGGTATATTGTTTTAGCTAAATTCAATCATTGAGCACACCAAGATGGACCTTGAAGTCCATGTTTATGTAGATTTTTTGTTGTCAAAATTTTACCATGGGCCAATGTCTAGCAGAATGAAGTAATTTTGGGGAGACCATAAGGATGCCATATTTTGTTCCACATTGTCAATCTGGGAGGAAGAAAAGAGGTGACAATCGGGTGCTCATGCCCTTGTTTTATGAGTATCTAGTCATCCCCCATGTAACATCCCCATTTTTAATCCCTGGATTAGTGATATGTAATGTGAATATGATGTATGGTCATGGGCCTTGTTGGAATATTTAGCAATATTGAGAGGGGGGGTGAAACACTATTGTACATTTTTAAAAATCTTAAAACTCCTTTTAACTTTCACTAATCATCCCAAAGATTATAATTAACAATGCATCGAACTAACCACTTCAACAGAGTCATGGTACACAAATATTTACATGGAAACCCAAATGGGAGAAAACCACAAAATAATTATTTTATAAAATCATTTAGGTACCAACCTATAGTTACAATGCTTGCAGGAACCAACTTGCAAGACACACCGATCTCCTCTCCTAAACACCAACTCAACAACAATGTTTGCAGGCACAAACCTACATGAGAAACCAATCCCCTTAGTTGAGCACCAACTTAGCAAAAATGTTTGCAAGAACCAACCTACATGAGACACCAATCCTGTTAGTTGAGCACTGACTCATCAATGCTTGTAGGCACCAACGTACAACAACAATTTTTGTGGGCACCAACCTGCATAAGACACTAATCTCCTCAAACTATCAACGATTCTATAATATATTTTTCCTTCCTTCACTTGTACAAATTTGTTTCTCTGTCTTTGTTGTCACGAAACTTTCATCAATTCAAAATTTGCATGATTTTAGAATTTCCTTTAACCTTGCACCTCCAAACCACCCTTAGAAATTCACATCGTACTTCCTTTTATTTTTTGCAACTTGAGAACCTCCGAGTCTCATCCTTTTCACTCGAAACTCGGAGCCTCTTTATATCATCCACCATTCACTCAATCGAATCTTATTTGGACATATTTATTTATACATTCTCCACTTTCACAGATTTTTCCACAAAAATAAATCCATGGGGTCGGCCTTAACTCCCTTTACTTCTTCCTCAAAATTGGGGTTCACAAATCCTTCGCATCTGACACAAACACCTACATGACCGATATTGGTTCCCTTTTATTGCATGAAATCACATTCACTAGTATTTAACACCCAACCATTATCATATCATATCTTCAACTAATCCTCAACCGTTGATTTTATCTCCTTCGTATTGGGACCATTGGGGTGTCGAAACACTCAACACCACCACGATGCTAAGCAGTTGTCAGATCAAGCCTCAGATTAATCTCAATTGTTAATATCCTTCTCTGGGTCTCATGACCATCAAGGTACTGGGATATCAAGCCCTCGTGTTTAATACCCCTAGGGCGAACCCCAATTGTACATAAAAATGTAAATGTTTTATAGGCTAGTGAGCCAAGTTGTTATAAGCTAGAAGTCTTATGTGATTATTGTTGGGTATGTGTTATATTCTTTGCACAACTAGCTCTAGTGCCTGCTACATTGCGACGAGCACGCAGGGGGGCGATAGCCCCCGAGAAAAAAAAAATTCCTCTAGAAACGTGTCACATTTTTCCTCATTTTTCGTGTCGTGTCAATTTTCATGTCCATTGTTTGGTGGTTTTTCGGCACATGGCTTTTGCCGACGTTTTTCTATTTTCAGTTAAGGAATTAGGGTTGTTGGCTAATCCAGTTCATTGGGTCAGGGTTTTGGATGCCGTTAGCTCCTATATGTATATTGTATTGTAAACAATGTATCATTATGAATGAATATAGAATATGTTGGTTTTCCAGGGGAAAAATCTCTGTGTAATATGTGTATTTTCCATTGTATCTTTTCTGTTCTTTTATTGAAATTATGTTTGCAGTAAAATATTGTACAAGGTTAAAATATACATTTTATATCAGAGCTTTGTTGGCTTTAGGGGGACTCCTTTGTGGTCAAGGGTTTGGCTCGGGACTGTGATAAGCCTCGTTACAGTGGGAGATTTGTGGTATTGATTTTTTAGGTGAAAAGATATGAAGAAGATTTTGAAAATGGAGATCGAGAAGTTTAATGGGAAAATTTTTCAATTGTGGAAGCTTGAGATGGAAGATCTGTTGGTGGACAGAGATTAGTGGATCACAGTGGATACAAGTACTGCACCTACAAGAAATTCAACTAATGACTGGAAAAAGTTGGATCAAAAGGAGAAGAGCACAATCTGATTGTGTATCTTAGATTCCATATTACTGAATGTGTCAGAGGAAGCTACAACCAAAGATTTATGGGATAAGTTGGGGAATTTGTATCAGTCTAAGTCCCTAGTAAATAAAATATTCCTGAGAAAGAAGTTGTATAACCTGAGGATGAGAGATGGAAACTCGGTGGCAGAGCATTTGAACACCTTCAATACTATGGTAAGTCAATGAGTCTCTGTTGAGATTAAAATTTCAGATGGAGCTAAGTGTATCAATTGACTATGTTATTTACCAGACTCATGGGATATTCTGGTTGTGTCCATAGGTAGTAATACAACTACCTTGAAGTTTGATGAAGTGGTCTTATCCTTGTTGTTGGAGGAGATGAGATGAAAGAACATGGAAGGACATAACACATATGCATTGTTTGCAAGAGGACGCTCCCAGGAAAGAAATAGATATAAGTCCTCAAGTGGGAGATCTAAGTCTAAGGGAAGATATAAGTCTCCCGAAAAGTTTGTAAAGGTATGCTGGAGATGTTAAGCCCTAAATAGTGGCTCATTACCCCTTAATTGGGGAATATTATATTAGTAATGTTATTTTATTTATGTCGGCTTTAGGCCATTAGTTGTAATTATACCTCCTAATCTCCTATATATACCAAGGAGACATTTTCATTTGGAATCATCTTGTAATTGTACATTTATGTGGGAATAAGGAGGTTGCCCCCTCAAAGAGGATTATTATCTGAATTTATCTCTTTTTCAAGCCGTTGAGTACTTATTCTGAGGTTTTTCTATGCTATATTGATATTTGGTTCTTAACATATGGTATCAGAGCTCAAGGTCTTGGGGTTTCACTGCTACATATGAGACACTTTGACATTTTCTCTATAATTTGTTTTCTACAACGTTTTAGAAGGAACGACTTGGAGGGTATTCATTAGATGGATCAAGGTATATTGGGTTACAATTTCAGATCCCGAGGCCCTATAATTTCGGAGATACATCCTGTGCAATATAGGGTTCTGGAATCTTCCTGAATTGAGTCATTGCGGAATTTTCGCTATAAACTTTTTTCTGTAACGTTTCAGACCCTGAATGCTGAAGGATATTCAAAGAAATTAGTAAGATATTTTTCGTAAAATTTTTAGATTCTAGGTCATCTTACATTTGTAGATACACCCTGTGGAAGATAGGGTATCTGACTAGTCCCATTGACTAGTCTCAAGATGGTGTTCTAGGTAAAACAATCATAAATTCTTCCTAGAGTATCCAAATTGAGTGAGACTAGTTTCATTGGATAGTGGACAGTCTGTAGTATTTATGGTATGGGTTTCAGAATTTTATATCAATTATTTTGTGCGGGGAACTCTATACAAGTGATATCTCCTAAAAAGGCCAAAAATCAGCAAGTTGTGGGGAAGCTACCATAAATTCCACTTGACACATCCAATTTTGATCAGACCTGTGGAATTGAAGAGAAGAAATATCAGAGAACTACAAAAAATAAAGTTTCATACCTAGAAGGGCCAAAAATTTGGAGATACAGTAGAAGAAAGATTGTCTAGTAGAACCACCTCAAAATCAATGTTCAAAAGTAATACTTGGCCAACATGCCACCCAAAAAGGGAAATTCTACACCAAATAAGCCTCTAGACAATCCTACTTGGACTTTTGATGAAGGTGAAGAAATGTGTAGGGACATAAATGATTTACAAAAGAAGATAGTAACAAAAGATGAACTACACTAGATGTAAGTTAAGTTGGAGGCAAAGATGGATGGTTTCATGGAAGGATTGAAAAATTTCGTAATAGAGAGGACACCTGAAAGTGAAAATGTATCCCATGAAATTCATGATGAGGACACAAGGAAGGTGA
>SNQJ01S0032977.1:90997-125415 GCA_010110895.2 Picea sitchensis
TGCCCCAAATCACCAAAAATGGAATATGTCGCATCTTTGGATATTGAATGAACCAGAGCAACATATTATCTTCTAAAGAGGAACAACTCCAAGCTTTTGGTATCTTCAGATAATTCAGAATATCTTTCCAAATGGTTTGTGTAGTTTCACAATGCACAAAGAGATGTGTGGTCGTCTCTTCATCTTTGAGACAAAGATTGCAGGTTGAAGGTCTAATACCACCCCTTTTCCTAAAATTTGCACTAGTAAGAATACAATCTTTCAAACACAGCCACATAAAACAAATAATTTTACCTGGGATGTTTACTTTCCAAATAGCCTTATACCACCATCTATTTTCATCCAAGTGGTTTAAAAATGTAATGGATTGATAAGCTAAATTAGCAGTTACATAACCCATAGCTCTGTTCCAAGACCAGACTATCTTATCACTCGAATTATTTAGTGAGATTCCATTGCTCTGTAACACTATAAGAAAGTTGTTCCATTCTATAATCAGCTCGCCTGTCAGTCCAAGTTGATTGGCCTCAAACCAACTTTGTTTAGTTCCAATATCATTTGGGTAAGTCGCATGTGCTAAGGAGAATATATGTAAATTGTTTATGTGTTGGATTAAAGGGCCTGAGATTTTATGAGAAGAATTACATCCGATGAAAGGATCCAATCCAAGTATAACATGTTTACCACATCCAATCGACCAAGCCAACCACCTTTTAATGATGGGCAAAGAATTCATGGAATTCTTCCATATGATAGAGGCTATTGGATACTTGCACTCATCTATGCACAGCCAAGAAGTTATATCTATACCTTTTAGATATTTCTTATTTAGTACTAGATTCCACAAACCTTAACCAACTAGACCTCTCTAGCATGACTTGGCAGCCAAGGACTAGGTGAACCAAATTAAATTTCTAATGCCCCATCCACCATTTGCCTTTGTCCTAGCAATATTTTGTCATTTTGTTAAGTGGAAACCTGTACTTTTTTTTATCTCCTCTTCAAATGAAATTAGAAATGAGTTGTTGGATCTTATGGAGGATGGATGAAGGTACCTTGACAAGGCTAAGCCAATACATGGGTAGGCTTTGTAACCCAGATTTTGCTAGAATAAGTCTGCCTCCCAAAGAGAGCCAACGGAAAGTCCAATTTCCAATCCTCTTCTCAACTTTTTGAATCATCCATTTCCAATTTTCCACCCTGTAGTTGTTTGGTTTTAAATAAAAACCCAAGTATTTCATACCTTGGTCAATGCTAACAAATTGTATATTGAAAACTTCCTTCAACCTTTGCTCTAGACTAGGATCTATATTTTGTGCAAGGAAGAATGACTTCTGACAATTCACATCCATACTAGAGGCTAGGCAGAAATTAGTTAAAAGATTTTTAAACACCATCCAATCCTTGTAATTTCCAATGCCTAAAATGAGTACATCGTCAACAAAGAAAAGATGTGAGATGATAGTCTCAGCAGCAACTTTTAGTCCATGAAACAACCCTGCTTCCACAACCTTTTTCAATAATATGCTTAAGCACTCGACAACCGAAAGGAACATCAAAGGGGAGAGAGGACAACCTTTTCGTAAACCTCGATAGCTCTTGAAGAAATCAGTAGGGGAGCCATTTATTAGAACTTCCATGTTAATAGAAGTTACACAGACCATAATCCATTGGGTAACCTCCCATTTTAATCCAATCTGAAATAACAATAAACGTAGAAATTGCCATCTCACTTTGTCATATGCCTTCTTTAAGTCCAACTTCAGAATAATTGATCTTATCTTCTTAGACTTAGTAGTGTGTAAACACTCTTGATCTATCCCCACAACATCAAATATCAACCTATCTTTAAGGAAACCAAAATGTTCGAAGGATATACTTGAAGCCAATTTGTCTTTCATCCAAGAAGAAATGATTTTATATATCACTTTATATACAAAGTTACAAAGGGAAATAGGCTTAAAATAATTAAAAGATTCTGGCTTGCTCACCTTGGGAATAAGGGAAAAGAAGGTAGCATCAATGTCTCCTGGAATATGTCTTGTACATTTGGATTCCTCAACATCCTTATGAATACCCCCCCCCCCATAATGTCAAAAAAATCCAGGAAAAGTTCATGTGTCCACCCATTTGGGTCGGGGCTTTTATCCTTTGGCATTCTGCAAACAATTTCTTTAAATTCCTCTAGAGTGATAGATTTGCCAATCTCATCACTTTCAACATCATTAAAAAACTTGGGTACATCCTTGAGTACATTGATTTTTTCACAAGTATCTTCTGCGTCTATCACGTTGTATTGTGCTTTAAAATGGTTAAAATCAGTCTCCTTAATATCATTTTATGAGGATTTGTAATATCCTTCATCATCATCTATATCCCAGATAGTATTTTGGCATCTTCTTTGGGAAGCAAAATTATGAAAAAAAAAATGGTGTTTTTGTCACCCTTATTAATCCATATTGCTCGACTTATGAGCCTCCAAGTGGATTCTTCTGTTGCAAGTATTTTATCTTTCCTTTGTTTAAGAGACCTCGGTATGTCCAAATCTTCCTGCACGAACACCTGTGAAGGGCAATTCTCAAAAATCTCTAACATTTTTAGTTCAATGTTATGAAGCTCTGTGTGTAATTGATTTTTTTTGTTTGTCTGCCAGTCGACTACTTCTTTCTTTAAGTTCCTCAATTTCGCACACAACAGGTGGATAGAAGACAAATCCAACCAACTTCCCATATCTTTCCATGTGTCCCTAACCAGAGAAGTAAACCCCGGATCTGATATCCAGGAGTTGTCGAATTTAAAGGGAGGGGCGACTCTCTGCTATGAATTTTCAAACTGTAAGAAGATCGGGTTATGATCTGATATGGTGGAGTTGATGATCCAGGATCGAATTTTATTGTGACCGCCAAGTAGATTTTCATCAATAAGAAAATGATCCAATCTTTTCGAGATACTAGTTATACCAACTCTGTCATTTCTCCATGTAGGAGGCAGTTGGGTCGGTTGGATATCCTCTAATCTAGTAGTGAGTAGAATATTTGAAATGTAATCTGCAAGAGGGTCACCCCTAGCCAAGTTTCCCCACACCTCCCTAGTGGTAAGAGTGAAATTAAGGTCACCACCAACTATAATTCCATCTTCGCTCGGTAAACCAAAATCTAATAAGGGTTACCATAAACTTTCCCTTTCTTTATAAGGTGCATAACAATTGAGGAGTTTCACCTATTCATCAAAATGCTTGAATCTTCCCTCCAGAAAAATACTTGCATTAGTGCCAAATGCACATAACTCAGCATAAGTTGGGTTCCATCCAGACAATAAACCACCTGAATGATCATTTGGGTCCAGAGCTACAACGTTCCATGTCAGAAGACATTGAAGAAATTTTGTTTTTTTCCTTTTCACCATCCACCAAGGTTTCTTGCAGAAAGACAATGTCGGTTTTAACATGTTTCAGAAGTAATTGAGGGATGTTGATTTAGTGGGTCCCCCAAACCCACGAAGTTTGAAAGATAGAATAATCATAAGGGAATGTCATTGGTCAGTTGGCTTTCTCTAAGGGCCGAGAAAGAAATCCTATCAGGGTTAGGGTTCAAGGAGTTAAGGAGAGAGGGTTATTGTGAGTTTTTTGGATCAATAATAATGAGGGACAACGCTCCAAAATGTGACAGACCACCTTCAATAGCCCCGGGAGGTTTCTTAGGGATGCGGGGTCTAGGATTTTTGTGAATAGTCACATTGGAATGATCAGAAAGGGAAGGATTAAAAGTTTTGTTGGAAATAGGAAGGTGCGAGGGCGATAAATCCACAATCGGCTTGGTATTAAGGTTTTGTGTGTCAACATGACATCTATCTCCAACCAAGGGGACAAAGGGACAAATCGGGATAGTAATTTCACTGGAAAAAGGGACAGTGGGGTCAACCGAAACCATAAGAGGTGAGGAAGAACCTGTATTTATGGTTCGAGGAAGACCCATTCCGTTAGAAAAAAGTAGTTCAAAACCCACTAGACTAGTAGGGGCGTCAACTATCAAATCACAGTCTAAAGTGGAATAGGTTGAGTATCATCAGGGGAGCACAAAGGAGTTGTTACAATACCGATCCCTTTTGAATCTAAGTCTGGACGAAAACCCGAATCATCAACCTTCTTCATAAGGAGGTCCCAAAAGTCTCTGAAAATCTCATGAAACCAGCTTTCATTATTCCTTGAAAACATAAACTTAGCAGAGGAGATTTTATCAAAAGAAGATGGGAAAAAAGTTGCATCTTACCAAGGAAGGAGTCATTGTCGAAAACCTTGGTTCTGGAACTTCCATATTGGGCTATTGGTGTCTTTGGTTGAGTTGTGTCGGATATGCGCTCTAGGGAATCCAAACAATTCACTTTGAGATGTCCTGGTTTCTAGTAGGAATGACAACGGAAGGGCTCCCTCCAACAGTCAACCAATTGATAGAGATGTGTGTCCCCTACAACAATATCAATAACGTCTAGTAACCCCCTTTCGAGATCCAATTCCACCAGAACCCAAGTGAGTCACTTGTTACTCCAACGAAGTGAGTGATCATCAAAGAAGATAAATTTCACGACCGACTTAGAAATAAATTCAAAGGTTTTAATAGACAAGTACTCGATTGGGAAATCCGGTAACAACATCCAAATTTTTTTTTTTGAGAAGCTCTCAGAGAGAGGGTTGAAACCAGGGTACCATCGCTTGAGCATTAAAATTCCTCTACCAATAATCCAAGGAGAGTTCAAAACTCTCAGCAAATCTTCCTCAGACAGAAAACAAAAAACTATCCAATGATTTGAGAGGAGGCTAAATCTAGGGCAATATCTAACCAATGGCTTCCAAAAACTTAAAATCCAGTCTGGCAGTTGAACCTTATTCATTTTGGTGTAAAAAAAATTACCAACTAGAGATTTTTCTATTAAACTGGCTACTTTGTTCAATGCAATATCCTTCCAGAGAATGCATCAGGTCTTGGCCTCCCTAAATTTCCAACTCTTGAGTGTACAGTGAGAGCGTGCATTACTACCAGAAACCCTATTGCGACTGGCACCTCCTACTCGCAGCGGTGGATTCCTCACAGGTAAGGTCGTCGAAGTAACACTAGAGCAAGGCTTTGCTGTGGTTTTTGATGGAACATATATGTAGCCATCTCGAGGGAGGTTGCCCATGTGCCTACCCTCACCAAGGCACATGTCAATCACGTGAATAGAGTCGAGTGTGCATCCACGTCCTGTATCGGGGGACAACTGTCGTGAAGTCACTGCAGGCTGGTCCAGTTGCTTAGCAACTGTCACCATCCCATATGACACCTGACACAAACAGTCATACATTGGCTTGTAGGTTTCATCATCCAGGAAGAGTCCTTCACTGGCCCACAAGTCATCTTCGTCTTCCCATGTGAGATCCACTGGATCTACCATCTAGCCACGTAAAAATCTTAGGTGCAACTTCCTAGTCTCGAAGTACCAGTCAGGGCCTTTACTGCTTATCCACAAAGGCTACGAAAATCTGTGGAAACCCTACAACCTAGCATATTTGAAAAAACCCTAACTAACCTCCCCCTCTCCATTATTTCTTATCTTATATGATATTATTAACACTATTAAATAAATATTCCAGGATGGGGGTGTTTATGAGGACAAATGCCACCACAGGGTGCTTGAGACCACATTCAATGGGGTTTGAATAGGACGATGGAGAGGATAGGATTTCTCATTGCAAATCCTTTCAATTGGATTAATAGATGTATGCATGATTCACCCATGAATCCTACCATGGGAAATGTCATGTTTGAAGTAGGGATGAATATTCAAATGGTTCACCTTTGGGGAAGGAGATGGAGAAAGGATAGAGAAAAAGTGGAAGTTGCGTAACACTATGGTTCTTGTCTTGCTTCCAAGTTTGGTCCTTTTATTTTGATTTTAAGTTTCCTTCTTACTTAACAGTCTGTTTTGTTTTTACTTCTAGTTCAACTCCATATTAGGCCTGGGTAGGCATAACTCTCCATCTACAGCCAGGAAGAAACATGTGGGACAACTTGGGGGATTCCTCGTTAGTTATCCTCTTTGAGTGAGTGGTTGATACCCTAGTTCTGAAACCTTCTCCCAATTCTCAATGTTTTATCTTAGTCCCTCATTGTATCTTTCTCTTAGTCCCTTCTGTCACTTATCCTTGAGATAAGATGCAAAATTACAATGGTGAACCTTGACTAGAATCCAAAAAATGCAGGGTTAAAAGGGGAACCATGAAGCATATCGGGGAAACCATGAACCCACATCTCCCTCGTCATATCACTCAGGCCTAGGTTGATGTCCTGAATGCGACATCCAACAATCAACATCGCTTCCCACTTTCATTAAGGAGGAGGTTTCCAACATTGAGAAATTGGTTAAGCAGGAATGAAAGAAAATGATCAACAAACAAGTTGAGGTAGAAATCAATGATTGGGTTCCACATTGTGATGTTCCAATTAGAAATATTCAAATAATAAATTAGGGATATTACTCATATTTATTGCAAAAAAAAATAGATTTGCAAACACAAGAGACAAATATGAACCAAAATGTTATACATTTGTATATATGGAAGCAATGTTCACTTTCCTCTTTGAGGGGGAAACCTCCAATAGAGTAGGGATTCGATTAAAAATGATTTCACAAGACATATTTTACAATGCTTCTACATATTTATATAGTACTTTCTACCCTTGGGAACATTATAGAGAAGAAACTTTCTAGTAGGAAAAACCTTCTAGTAAGCCTTCTTACATTTATTTCTTTCACACTACTACACGGGCCTTATTTACTAGTGATGACCTCCATACATATAAATACATGGTAAACTATCTATATACTTAGAGAGTTATGGAGGTTAGGGACCTAACATTCCCTCCTCCTTAAAAAGAAGCATTGTCCTCGACGTTGGA
Source organism: Picea sitchensis (assembly GCA_010110895.2). NCBI lineage: Eukaryota > Viridiplantae > Streptophyta > Pinopsida > Pinales > Pinaceae > Picea > Picea sitchensis. Next base: position 97,930 of record SNQJ01S0032977.1, read on the forward strand.
GATGAGGGAATTGTTGAAGAATTGTTGTCGGTTCCCATGTGACATACTTTGGTTGTGTATCCTTCTATTATATTAGGAATTCCTATATAGTAGACTAGCGGATATGACACTCTCATTTGTCAAGGATGGACTTAGGCTGCAATCAAATGGAACCTTACACATCCAATTTAGGGAGGCTAGTTTGACCTCAGCAATTAGATCCAACCACTTTCTTTAAGCAGGAGACATGAAATATGGGATGGATTTTAGAGTGGCGTAGAAGTTCTAATTTGCAAGCCACTGGCCCAATATGCTTGAGGATATTATATGGACCATAAAACTTTGGAGAAATATTTTAGTGGTGATTTCCTTTCAAAGAGGTATTCTTATAAGGTTGCAGATGAAGGAAGAGTTGATCCCCTTCTTCAAAATGGAATTCAAAGCAATGTTGATCAACCTGTTGCTTCATTTGATTCTAAGCCATGAACAACTTATCTTTAAGAGTACGGAGAATATTGGCTCAATATGCAAGTATTTTGTCAACCTCTTATACCTTGGAGACTTCTGGTAGTAAGATAATATTGATGGGGGATTTTGGCCATAGAAAACCTCAAAGGGGTTCATGTGAGTGTCACCATAATAAGTTGTATCATACCACCATTCTACTAGGGGTAACCATTAAACCAATTGGGATTGTCGTTCGAAAGTAAAGAACCTAAAATATGCTTCCAAACACTTGTTGACAACGTTAGTCTGACCACCAGTTTGGGGATGATAGGTGATACTAATATGAAATTGAGTGTCCTGGAGCCTAAAACATTATTGCTAGAATTTGCTAGTGAAAGTTCGATCATGGTCTGTGATAATATATTATGGCATACCACATAGTTTAGAGATTTTATCCATGGATACTTGAGCAATTGTGGAAGCTTTAAAGGGGTGTTGGAGAAAAAAAAAATGATCATATATAGAAATGTGATCAACCATAACCATCATGACCGATGTATTTCTAGATTTGGGTAACCCCACAATGAAGTCCATGGAAATGTGTGTCCATACAATAGGCATGATAGGTAAAGGTTGTAGTTCTCTTGGAATTTTCATTGTTTCTCCCTTGTGTCGTTGGAAAAGGTCACATTCAACCACAAAAGTGCCTCCATGCCTTCCCGGAAGAATGAACATTTGATCAATTCATCTGTTTTATGAAATACATAAATACTTGATGTTGGAGAAGCATGAAGTTCAAATAACATAGTTGATTTAAAGGTGGATTGTTTGATCAAATACATAAACCCTTTATAGAAAAGCTCATTATTGTACCAAGTATAGCCCTAATATGCATGGGGGTCCTATTGAATTCATGGGATCATGTTAGAAAACTTGGGATCAATGACCCATTCCTTGTGGATGACATCCGACCAACCTACTACAATGAAGGAGAGTGAAAAGAGGGACCCTTCCTCTTCATGTTTTCTAGAGAGAGCATTAAATAACACATTCTCCTTTCCCTTCTTATAAATGATCTCATAATCACATCATAACATTTTGGTAAGCCATTTCTATTTCTTTGGGGATGAAATCCTTTTCTCCAAAAAATATTTGAGGTTGTGATGATCAATTTTAATCTCAAAACATTTCCCAAGCAAGTAGGGACGTCATATATCCATAGCATGCAAGATAACCAACATTTATTTTTCATAGGTGGATCTTCCCAAGTGTTGCTCACAAATTTGTTTTTTGGTAAAGGCCAATGGTCTTCCTTCTTGCATGAGAATTGCTTTGATTCATTTTCTTGACACATCACATTCCAAAACAAATGTCTAATGAAGTCTAGCAAACCAAGTACTAGGGTTGTCCACATAACATGATTCAAATATTGGAAGGCTTGATCTGCAACTTCATTCCAAATGAAAGCATTTTTATTAAGTAAGGCAGTGAGGGGAGTAGTAATCTTTCCATAGTTCTTGACAAACTTTCTATAGTAACCAATTAGACCAAGGAAACCTCTTAAACTTTAAGAGTCTTAGAACATGGTCAATCCTTCATTTCTTCAATTTTCTTCAAGTCCACTTGTACACCCTCATGACTAACAATATGACCAAGATATTTGACTTCAGAGACAACGAAGGAACATTTTGACCCTTTGAGAAATATTTGATGATGAGAAAGCAATTGTAATACCTAATCCACATGGGTGACATGGGGATGCCAAGTTTTACTATAGATTATGATGTCATCAAAAAAGGAAAAGACAAAATGGTAGAGAAAGGTTTGGCATATGTGGTTCATGAGACTCTAGAAGGTTGATGGGACATTGAAAAGGCCAAAGGGCACCACCAAGAACTCATAATAGCCTTCATGAGTGCGAAATCAAGTTTTGGGAATATCAGCCTCCTTCATACAAATTTGGTGATGGCTGAAACATAGACAAAGTTTGGTAAAGAATTGAGAACCTTTAAGCTCATTTAAAATGTCATCAATGGTTGGGATGGGGAACTTATCCTTAACGATTATCTTATTGAGAGCACAAAAGTCAAGGAAAATGCACCAAGTTCCTTCTTTTTCTAGTAACATAATAACTAGGGATGAATAAGGACTAGTACTAGGGAGGATGACACCAACAACTAGAAATTCTTGAACAAACTTTTCAATTTCATTTTTTTGAGAAAATTGGTTGCAATTAGGGTGTACATTGGGTGGGAGGATACTAGGTATAAGAATAATAGAATGATCATATGCACTACAAGAGGGTGGGAGGCCATGGGGGGTTTCAAAGAATAATTGGTGTTTTTCCAACAGTAACTACATGTTAGGATGGATAAGTTGGGAAGGGGTCTCAAAGACTTGAATGGCATGGAACTGGGAAACAATGTCAAAATGTCACTTTTTAAGGACTTTTTCCATGCAATGTGATATTATGATCTCTAGAGAAACTACTATGATTCCTTGGAAAGTGTAGCAATTCCCATCCTACTGGAAACTCATGTATAACTCCCTAAAATCCATGGTGATGGGACCAAGTGTCCTCAACCATTCAGCAACCAAAACAATGTTACAACCACCCATTTCAATAGAAAACAAGTGGGTTTCAAAGAATAATCACCCATCTGAAGCCACATGTTTTCATAACAACCCCCACATTTCATGGAACCTCCATTAGCAATCATGATCTAAACATTGTTCACAACATGGATATGGAAGTGTGTATTGAGGGATGACATCAACATCTTCCTCAGAAATGGCCATATAGAGTTTTTTCTCCTTGCATTTATGCCCAAGAAAATATTTCTTAGCACAGTTGTAGCATAGACCTTTAAGTTGGCGTTGTTCCATTTTAGCAAAAGTTAATTAGTGGATCTTAAGAGGAGAAGAGGGAGGAGAAGGATTCGTGGGATGGGGATAGGGAATAAAGGATGTCTTTTTTATTTGGGCATTCAAAACCTTTTGGGATTCCTTGACTCTTTGAGAGGCTCCAATCCAAGTAGTAGGGAAAGCCATTAATACTTGAACACATATTTCTTCGTTCCGACCACTATATGACATGCCTTCAGTGCAGAAATCAAGTTGCTCAAAAACATAGATATGCTCTTCAACTATACTATATTATTTAAGCTTGGTTAGGAGACCCAAATAATGAGTGTCTAGTTCAAAACATTCATAGAGATCATCTCTATGAATGTTTCCTACAACTTGATTCCAAGAAATATAACATATGTGGGATTTATTATGCCATTTCCACCATTTTCCAACACTCAAGGTCTAAATATAAGACACCCATGCGAAGTTTCATTAAGTCATTGGTGATGCCATGTAGTGAAAAATGGTATTCCATCTGAGTGACCCATCCAATGGGGTTGGATCCATCGAATTTGTTTATATCTACTATAGGGAGTCTTAGATCATGAACAAACAGGATAGAGTGAGGCCCCATGAAATTGGATGATTCATTTCTCTATGTGTGGAATGACTATTCCTTGAATTGATTTACGAGTTGGGCTGATTGTTCAGGGAGTGAGTCCAGCTTGTTGAGCTTGGAATTAATTGTAGCAAATTTTTTCTTTGCATAAGATTGTATCTGATCTAAAAAAATTTGCAATTTCTCACACATTGAATCCAAGTGAGCAATGTGGATGCTGAAATCATGGTTTTGAATAGCCATCGAAATGGGGTTCACAAAAAAGGTTACTAGAGAGTGGTACCAATGTGATCACAACTGCTTGTTGGGGCGAGTGAGATAGGAACGAGGTAATGGGGTGAGTGGGTCCACAAAAAAAAGGATTACTAGAGAGTAGTATTGATGTGATCTATGTTTCTTTCTAGGGTTATTGAGATAAGTAGCAGGTAAAGGGGTGAACGGGTCCACACAATTTTTTTTTTACTGGAGAGTGGTATTGATGTGATCAATGTTTCTTTTTAGATATATTGAGATAGGAAATGGGTAATGGGGAAAGTAGGTCCACCAAAAAAAAGGCTCACTAAAGAGTGGTACCATGACTATTAGCGTGACACAAGGATTCTTTTGAGATAGGTCTCAAATAAGGGTGCCAACATAACAATTTTATACTCTTTTTTTTTACTCTTTTCTTCTTACCCCTGCAGAGTTTTACTCCCACCTAAAGAATACTACATTGATATAGTTCTCAAATTCTTAATATTGTATATTATGTAGGAATTATTTTTACTAGTAGCAAGAAGCAACGTGTCAAGTGAATGAATGCTCAAATTTTCAACATAGCTTCGTGTTTTATGAGTTTCTAGGGGTAGTGATCTAGATTATTTTGAGAACGACATGAAGACAAAAATATAATCGATATATAATGAGGAAATACACAAAGATAATGTGGATAACACAAAAATACAGTGAACACCAACTTCTATTACTGAACAAGAGAGAAAAACATTGTAGAACACAAACTGGCAGAATGGGGTAGCCTATCTCTGAAAAGAAAGAGATGTTGGCTACGCTTCATTCGCAACAAGATTTACATCACACTCCATCGCATGCTTAAAGGGCCTCCTTCACCTCAATTATATATGAGAGAGTGAGAGGAGAACAATTCCCATGATGCATGTGGGATAAATTGGACTAAGTTTATAAAATCCCATAGGCATGTAAAACATTAGGACTTCTTGGGTGGTCATCCATCCAAGTACTACTCTAGCCTAAGCGTGCTTAACTACAGAGTTCTAATGGGATCCGGTTCTTTAACTCTATGATGTAGTCATGTACATAAAACCACTAGGAAATCATTACATGATGTATGTAATTAACAAATGAAGATGACATTACATTCCATTCCCCATCAAAAGGGTGAATATCATGGTTTATCAAAACCATAGGCTCAAAATGGTGATTCAATGAAAAAGGTGGATGGCCACCTAGATCCATCTAGATCATTCCTCCCCCCTTAGGAAGAAATGGTCCCCATTGCGTCAAGTTCCCTTGGGAGATGGGGATACTTCTGCTAAATCTGAAGCTTGGTGTGTTTCTTGCCTTGCTGAAGGAGTTGTCATGCTTAGCTTTTTGAAGGATGTCATGAACCTGTTGTTGGAGGGGTTGGATCCGTTCAACCAATCTAACTACATGATCTACCTGAGTGTGGGAGGACTATGTCGATGATCTACCTAAGTGTGGGAGGACTATGATCTACCTAAGGACATTGCAACCACTATCAGCCTCAGCCTCAGCCTCAGCTTCTACAATCTTTTCAATATGCTTCTGCTAGATAGAAAGGTCTTAGGTTGAGGTTGTAGTGGTTGCAATGTCCTTTTATTCACCTTCTGATCGTATTGTGAAGAGGTTAAACTTTGCAGTATGAGAGATTACTTTGTGGCATTGTTTTGGTGGGACAATAGTCGGAACTACCTCTAGTATCTGGTATAACTGACCCCCTAGAGTAACAATGACGCTACGGGGTCGAGACTCATAAACAATATGGCACCCCCACATATATGGCTAGCCTAATAGAACATCACAAACTTCCAGTGGGCAAGCATCATACAATACCTCATCCTTGAAGAGATTGATGTTGTAGGACAGGCGACACTGTTGGTTGACACGAAGATCTTGACCTTGGCGAAGCCACCCGATGTTGTATGGTTTTGGGTGTGGTGTTGTTGTAAAATCCAACTTCTTGAAAACCTCTGCTGAGATGATGTTCTTTTGGCTTCCGATATCAACAATAAAATGCAGTGGGGTCCCCTTCACCCACATCTGTGAATGGAAGAGTTTCTCCCCCTCCTCGGGATCCTCTTCTAGTTGGATTGTTGCAGTTGTGATAGTAGTAGTAGGTTCTACATCAATGATCTATATCCTTTTATTATTTTCTGAATCATGGTCCAAGTCGGGGTTCGGCTCTTTGTCTTTGAGCTCGGCCACCAATGACTGTATTGAGAGACAATCGTCAATGTTGTGCCAAGGGTTGTTGTGGAACTTACACCACTTTTCGGTTTCTTTATTATACTTCATGTTACCCATATTTTCCTACATATGGGATTGGCTTTCTTGAGGTTGGCCTTCCTTTCTCTGTCCTTCATTATGTAAGTTAGATTTGCCTTTTCCATGATTCTCCCACTTACTTTGTTGCTTGAATTTCTGATCAATTTTGACTACATATTGATAAGCAACTCCCAGTGAGGAGATGTCCAAGAAATCCATCTTTGTTTGGATGTACCTATGTAGACCACTATGGTACTTCAAAACTAGGTGTTGCTCGGAGTCTTTGATACCCAACTTTGAGTGCAAGGTATGAAATATGTTGGTGTACTCCGACACCGTCTGGTCTCTTTTCTGATGCAGAGTTGTCCATCTCATGTATTGGTCATCATAGTTTCTGATAGGGTAGAACTCCTCCTTTGGGGAATCTACAAAGGCCACTCAAGTGGGTTCTCTCCCAAATAGTGTAGATTCATCCACTATGTACCTCTCCCAGTAACCTTCCCACCAAGATCTGACATGGGGAAGGGATTTAAGGAGAACGAAGGTGATCTTTTCACTGTCAAAAACTTTTTGGATAGAGTAATAACCTTCTATCATATTCAAGCATTTTTCTAGAGCATGTTCATCTATCTGGCCTTCAAATAAGGGGATATCAAAATTGAATTGTACCTTGAAGGGTGCGGCACTTGCAAAATGGCTTCTTGTTGAATATTCCTCAGCTGCCACCATTGGTAGTCTTTGAAGGATCTAAGAAAAATTTTCCATCATCTCGTTCCTCTGTCACATGAGGGTTTCCTCGAGCAATGTCTTGAAAGGATATCCTACTTTTTCATCTCTCTTTTCTTCTGCCATGGTAGGTCGCTTGGGCTGGAGAGAGAAGTTATCCTCAAGTGAAACTAGCTCAAGTCCCAACTCTTTATACCCTGACCTCATTAGGGACCTTCTCTGAGAAACAACAAGGAGCAGCCTACTCTGATACCATTGATCTAGATTATTTTGAGAACAACATGAAGAAAAAAATATAACTGATATATAACAAGTAAATACAAAAAGATAATGCGGAGAACACAGAAATACAGTGAAAACCAACTTCTATTAATGAACAAGAGAGAGAAACATTGTAGAACACAAACTGGTAGAATGTGGTAGCCTATCTCTGAAAAGAAAGAGATGTTGGCTACACTTCATTCGCAACAATATTTACATCAGACTCCATTGCATGCTTAAAGGGCCTCCTTCACCTCAATTATATATGAGAGAGTGAGAGGAGAAAATTTCCCATGATGCATGTGGGATAAATTGGACTAAGTTTATAAAATGTCATAGGCATGTAAAACACTAGGACTTCTCGGGTGGTCAACCATCCCAGTACTACTCTAGCCTGAGTTCGCTTAACTACAGAGTTCTAATGGGATCTGGTGCATTAACGCTATATTGTAGGCATGTATATAAAACCACTAGGAAATCATTACATGATGTCTGTAATTAACAAATGAATATGAGATTACATTCCATTCCCCATCAAAAGGGTGAATATCATGGTTTAGCAAAACCATGGGCTCAAAATGATAATTCAGTGAAAAAGGTGGATGGCCACCGAGATCCATCTGGATCATCTAGCAACAAGGAGTAGGGCTTCACATGTTCTAAGGATAGGGGAGTGCCCTATGCTATAGCTCTATACTATACATGTAGGGTCCAATACTAGTACTCAGCCCAATATCTAAAGTTTCTAACTAAGGACGTTGGATTGTACCCTTAGTCATACTACCATATTACTCAAGTACTAGAGAGTAATCTTCCCAAGTTTTTTTCTTAGTGCCACTATAGTAGTTAGGTATTTGGGCGGTTGATATCAAACTAGTTTTAGGAAACCTACAAGACTTCTGATATACCCAAGGGTATATGGAAGTGAAACTCCATATGGTGTTGTCAGACGCGGTAATACTTGAATGGTACCAATAGGGGTTACAAGGGTTTCCAAACATGTGAAACCTCTTGTATTTCCTGTGTGTATTCTTTCCTAACCACATGTTTACTCATTGAATGAGATATCACTATGTTATTTATAGATACTATAACACATCTCTAGCTTGGAAAAAAAAATGCTCTAAAAATGTGCTTAGGTGATATGGATCTTTAACTTAGCTAGTTAATGGTTTATTAACTTAGTAAAGTTTGAAAACCAAGACAAAACAAAACTTAAAGAGATTATGAGCAATAAAGAGTATCCAAAGAATGAAAAGACACAACCAGTTGATGACGGAGTTCACCAAATGTGGGATACATCTCCAGGTCCGCTTCCAATGGGAATGGCCTCTTTGATTAATGAAACAAAATTGGCTAAATTACATCAAACTTCAATTTCTAAAGTCAATCCCAACAAACTCATCACCATTAGATTCGTCTAGAAATTCTAATACTTTTAAGTATAAAAACCCCTATGTTCTGAGAAGGGCCTCCTGGCCTCAACAACAACTTTCAATCTCAAACTTTGTGCTAGATTTGTACTGCCTTGAACTTCATGCCAATTATGTACTCTGCAAAAAGAAGGCGCTTAGAGTTTTTGGATCCACTATACAAAGAAAATGTGGCATACTATGAAACTCTCTCACTTTGGTTCTGAGGTCCATGGTTTGGCGCATTGGTATTAATATTTGGTTTAAGGAATTGGGCCTTGACAACCTCGAGATCGAACCCGCGGGCTGTTGGGATTTCTCAGCCATGCAATATTTCATAATCAAAACTAAAACCTTTGAATTATCCACCAAGCAATGAATGGTTGGTGCATTGGCAAGTGGATGAGGTTTAACCATTGATAGAGGGAGAGGTCATGGGTTCAAACCCACGAACCTCCTCCCTTTAGCATATCCATCATAATCGCGTTAACTACATAATATCGATGATAGTTTCAAAGATTTGATGGCTAACTTGTTGGTTAAGTGGTTGTGACCATATCTCGAAGGATAGGAGTTCGATTCCACCTGCCGCCCCTTTTTCCATTTTTGAAATTGAAACTTCTTCTTCATTTGGAAGTTGCCTCGTGGCATCCTCTGATTGGCCTGCACCATGTCACCTTCCAACTGGGTGCCACATCACCTTCTAGTTGGGTGCCAACTCGACTTCCAACTTTGTTTCCATGTCACCTACCTCTGCCACATGTCCACTACTTGACCTACCATGTGTATGTATGGTCTGCCACTTCAACAATGTATAGATCACTATGTGTCACCCTATGGGGTTTCCCCATGTCACCCTATGGGGCACATGTCACCTTTGTCCTGCTTTTTTCCATGTTTGCAAAAAATTTAGAACACGATATCTTCTTCATATGGAGTCTGTTTCAGCATGTTCAAGTGGTGACAAAAATATATCGCCAAGCTCTTCAACATGGTGACCTTTTCATCGAATTTTGAGACATTTAAATTTTGAGGCATTCTGGATCCTCCTGGATCATTAGGAAAGTGCTCTAATACTACTTGTGATATTCCACTTAAAAATATTTGGAGCAGAAATTATAGATATTTATCGGATCTATTGTAGAAAGAAACATATTTGCAAACACAAAAGATGAATATGAACCAAATTATTATACCTTTATATATATGGAAGCAATTTTCACTTGTCTCTTCAGGGGTGCAACCTCCAATAGAGAAAATCTCTGATTAAAAATGATTTCACAAGACATCTTTTACAATGCTTCTACATCTTTGTATAATACTTTCTACCCCTAGGAACATTCTAAAGAAGGAACTTTCTAGTAGGAGGAACCTTCTAGTAAGTCTTCTTACATTTATTGTTTTCACACTACTACATAGGCCTTATTTATTAGTGATGGACTCCATACATAGCAATACATAATAACCTATCTATCTACTTAGGGGGTTAGGGAGGTTAGAACCCTAACATGGATACAAAGTTCTCTCACTTCATAGAAACCAATATTTTCAATCTAATAGAGCTTAATAGGATGGACAAATATTTCATAGCACATATTGTCAAAGAGAGGGGTCAATTGGAGCAAATAATTCTCCACAAATGGGATTTAATGAATAAAAAATTTAAAGAAATTTATGACATTTATATCATAGTGACATACCCAAAGGATGTCAAGTACAACCCAATGGAAACAATATAACGTGCTAAGGAGTTTGAAGGTACCCCTTCCAACCCCATCTTGATTGGTGAATATTTTGAGGAAAAGGATGACACTCAATAGTGGAAAAAGAAGGCATATGTACTTCTGAGTTCCCAACACATGTTCTCTTTTGTTATCTTTACAAACGGGAACTAGACTTCCTAGTTTGGTTTTGTCAATCCAATCAATTTTCCTTTATGTTGTATTTATCAGTTATCTAGGTTACGCTACTATTAAGGATTTAGATCAAGAACTTTTCATTGTAATCTTACAAGAAAAACAATGATATTTTTACTTATTGTGGCCATGGTTTCCCTATAGGCAAGCCACAATTCACCTTGACACTATTTCGTTTTGTACTATATAAATATAAATTTTAGCTAGCTTAAAAAAACATAAAAATTTATACGAGATAATTGTATAAGAGTGTTTTTCAAAATAATAATAATAGTTATTATTAAATGATATAGATATTTAACAAGTTTTTATATTAATTTTAAGTTTTCACAATTCAAAATTAAAATTAATCTTATTATTCATTTGAATTCTAAAAAATGGAAAAATCTTTAAAATTAAAATTAGATCTTATTATTCATTTAAATTCTAATGAGTATGTAAAGTTTTAAAGTGTAACCTTCAAATCTTAGGTTTGTATTTTTTAAAATAAAATGAGTTAATAAATACACAAATTCTTTGGACAAGTCCTTTTCTATTTTTGTTTGTTTCTTTTTCTTTTTTATTTTCTAAATTTTGGTTAGGTAATGTTCCACTTAGATTTTTTGTTTTTTAAATTTAGGTAATCTATGTCATTTAACAATATGATAAAACACTTGAGAGAAAAGTTTCATGGTCGAAATTCCCATCATGGAATAATGGCTTCTTGCAAAATTCTTGTCGAATTTGGAAGAAAAAATCTATTGGAGAGGGAGTGGGATTTTCCTCTTATTGACTTACTACTTTGAAAATATGTATATTTATAATATTAAGGGTGGGTGCACATAATTCATTTCCAAAATTATTGCACCAAAAATGCACACCCATTATGATTTTAGAAACACATACACATTCCTGTTTGAATAGCTTTGCCCCTTGTTGAACCTCCATGCACTCACCATGCCCACCTCCACGATGACTTTCAAATATATTTTATTCTAATTGAAAAAATGTGTTTGTGTTAATAACATGTGTGGATTTTTAAAAACCAACACACATTAGCATATCATATGTTTTTTTTTAAATGCACTCACATCAAGAACACATTTGCATTCCTCTGTCTTAAAATGTTAAAAATGCAAGTTATTCTATTACTTTTGTCCTACCCATGATATGTTTTTATCCATCTTTCTCCAACCCATATGTGCATTTTCTTACTAAATTAACCCAGATTTGACAAGGATAAGCATGAGGGAGTTTGGCATCATTAGCACTCAACCTTTACAATAGATAAGTTCTCATTTTGAGGTAGGTTTCATTCAAAATGCCATTTTTATTTTTGTTAAATTATACAAATTTAAATAGATTGTAAAATTATTTTATTATATATTAAATGTAGTATGTGTTCCACTAGGGTGGAGCAAAACCATGGTCCAAACCCAAACCCTAACCCCCAACCACCCCCATGAGACCCATACATGGAAATTAACCAATGTTTATATGACTTGAAACCAAATTGGTGAGCTTAAGAATACTAGAGAGCCATCTTGCCTTTCCTTGGCCACTTTGCTTGAAACCATTAATGTTGTTTTCATTGGCCATGCACATTGGCAATTATTCAATCATTTAAACATAGGGCTAGGATGAGAGAATACTACAAAACCAACATGAGTAACGAAGAGGCGAAATATCTCCATATTATCAAAGAGATGATCGTCTAATTGGTTATCAACCCTATAACCAATCAACCACATGATCCAAGAAAGAAACATCTTTGCATGGATTGGTGCACATTTCAACCATTCAAAGGAAACTACATGGATATGTTGTTTCTGGTGTTTGATAAACCTCTTTTCAATAACAAGGAAGTTCCAATATATTTTCTATGTAAATTATGGGTTTCCATGTCAATTATTTTGATATTGGTGAATTCTAGGAGGTTTGTCTTACATTTTTTTATGAAGAAAGGGCCAGACGTAACCCATTAAGAGGGATGCCCCTTCCTAGGTGTATTCCCTAACCCCCACCCCCACTAAACCACCTCAACTTGGAGATAATATTTGTGTGACTATTATTGTGATGTCCACCCTGACATGCAATGTACTTTGGTAGAGTATATTTATCATAGCATCTCACCAACATCAATATATAGATCATTGTTAGACCATCAAGTGTAGGGCCTTCTAACCATGCCATTGATTCTAGATAGGTCACAACATCTGGACATTCTGGTTTTAGTTCAGTTTTTCCTCATTGATTCTCTCATTGTAGTCACACTTGTTATGGGATGACACGGGTTCCTATGGAGGATAGTTTCTTAGACGAGGTTAGTATAAAATAATTTTTATATGTTCATTGATTATGTATAATTTTACAATTAGCAAGTATTTGGTAAACATAATTGTAAAGTATTTGTAATTGTCTTTAATTGTTTGGAATATACAGCTCATACAAAATGATACTTATGCATCAAAGTATTAGGATACATATTCTATCATAGTTGATATAGCAATTGCAACAACATGTTCTGTTGAGGCACCTCAAATGCAGGTATTGAGATGCGATTATGCTTTTTTTCCCCAGAAAGTTGAACTCGAGTTATAATTCATAGATGTGTATAATTGTAACCATAATGACTTACAATAATTTAATGTGTCCTTTATTTATACCACAATTAAGAGCAATGCCAACATAGACTAGGGGATGGGAGGTTGTGACCATGTTCTCTATCGATTGATTGATGCTACTAAGTAGGTTTCAACATTTTGATCACGTATTGCTCTTTATTTACTATTAATATGATTCATGGCTTCCTCTAAATGATATGACTAGTTTATTCTAATGAAGGAGCTCTCTCTTCATTCATTATCTTCTAGCTACAGTAAAAAGTAACGACCTTTCTTAAGATGAGTGTTTTAACATCCTTGATACATGTTATTTATTGTATACTCTAGCTCAAATTTGAAATGATGTAGATGTCTCTTGTTAGGTTGTATTTTATTTGTGCCTTTTGATTTGACTACTTAAAAATTCTCTATGTAGTGAGTTTTGTTTGACATATTTAGTTAGGGGTTTAAAATTTTCATTAAAGTAGGTTTAATTTATTTGGTTCTCCATATACTTGTTGCATTTATGAAATGTTGAAGTGCAAATTGTAAGTTATTTCCATCTTCATTTTGTATACATTTTTATTTAAAATCCAAGTCCATCTTACCAAGTCATGTATAGAACTAAACTTCATCATCAACTTTATATTATGATATCTTCATCTATATGTTATGTGCTAGCTTTGAACTGTTATCTTTTCTTCCTTTTATAACTTCATCTCCATCCTTTAATTTATGATGTAAATGGTACTCAATATAAAAATAAAAAAAAGTCATTAATAAGGTATGGGGATTCACTATTGTGATGTGAATAATCATGGCCTTTGATTATAAGCATTATTTTCACTTCATTCAACTTTTCTTCCTAACTCTATTTTATGTACTTTCTCTTATTGTTGAATGGTTCTTTCCAAACCGTTTGATGTCGCCTTTAATTATGTTGAATACTTCATATTAAAACATGTCTATGGTTATATAGGAAATTTTATTATTATTCTTACCACCAACATTGTTATTGTATTTTTCTCCCTATTTATAATTTATTATTCTTGCTCAATGGTTCTTCCCAAACCGTTTGATGTCACCTTTAATTATGTTAAGTATTTCATATTAAAACATGTCTATGGTTATATATGAAATTTTATTATTATTCTTACCAACATTGTTATTGTATTTTCTTCCCTATTTATAATTTATTATTTTTCCTTTTTTAGTAGATCAAAACTTTGTGATTTCATAACACTTTTAGTGATCCTTATTGACACACTACCCAACTCTTCAAACTATCCAAAATTCTACAAGAAGATAGGTCGATATAATGGCTTTTTAGTAGATCAAAACTTTGTGATTTCATAACACTTTTAGTGATCCTTATTGACACACTACCCAACTCTTCAAACTATCCAAAATTCTACAAGAAGATAGGTCGATATAATGGCCTTCCAAACATTACACATTGAGATTCTTGGATGGGATTTTGATATAGTCTTCAATAATAGAGGATAAATATATTTTTGAATGATACCCTAGTTCCAAATCCCATCCCTAGAAATGGGTTTTACATAAAACCATTATTTATGTTTGTTTTCCATGTGGCATTATTGAAATTCATACCCAACACACATAAAGTATATTAATGTTATATAGCATTTGTAGAAATATCCCTTCATGGATTCTCAATCGATAGAATCTGGGACCTTCCAAAAGGAAGCTCATAAATGGCATCTCTACTAACCATTATAAATTAAATATAAAATTTATTTCATGGCAATTCCACTATGCCTATGACCACAATGATACAGTGGCGATTCATAACATTCAAAACTCACCATTATAAATTAAATATAATATTTATTTCATGGAAATTCCACTATGCCTATGACCACAATGATACAGTGGTGATTCCTAACATTCAAAACTCATTTTGTTGGGTATTCCATTATCTATCTAAATGTTCTTTGGATTGATTAATTTTACTCAATATTTTGGGTTCTCTTTTTAACACACCTAAATTTCTTTATTTTTAATACTAAAAATACAAATGTTTGTCTTGAATAACTACCATAGCTCAGCTCTTCATTGAATATCACTACCATCATCAAGATTATTTGAGTTAATAGTGGAATTTTAGTATACAAGTGCTTCCCAGAATTAACCCAATATTATTGATTTTGAGGTTTGAGTTTTAATATAAGAATTTGTTGTTGTATGTTCTCCATTAATCCATTATACAATTATAGTGACTCAAGACATTCATGCACAAGTTTGACCCTGCTTTAGGTCCTTTTAGGACTTGTATTTTATGTATTAATAAACAAAAAATGATGCACATCACAAGTTACCTTTTCTCAATTGATATTCCTATGTCATATATCATTGTCGGGCAACCCATCAATATGTTACTATCCAAGTTTTCATACAAAGTATTATTGAGTTTCTTTCTATGTTTTATGTTCAAAATTGCCAATACCATTGTTGAGTCAAAAATGTTAATCTGGGATAGGGATTCTAGTCCTTAGTATTAACATAAGTATATATTCTTAGTCTTAGCATATGTATTTTTCATTTTATTTGGGTAGGATATTATTATTGTAGCTTGAGAGTGACGAATCCTTTTGGCTTTCTATTCTCATGGAGTAGTTGAGATCATTTCTCCAACTATCTCTATTATTGTGCTTAGTTGCTAATTCTTAGGATCTAGTGAGGATTTCTCTCCTAAAATTATTGATGTAGTTTTCTTATGTAATGTTATATAATCTAGTGTTTGGATTAATAAAATTCATTCAAAGATTTTAATTTTCACATTGGTTTAGAACTTTTCTCAAGTGGGATTTCCCACATCATTGGTATCAAAGAAACTGTTTGATCCTAGCGGGGTTTGGGTATATATTATTTGTATTCCCTTCTAATCCAAATTGGGTTTGATATGTTTCACTTGAAATTTCTAGTGTCAAAGGTTTTATGGCAGGAATTTGTTGAATTTCTAATTCATGTCGAATTATGATTTGTATATGTTGATTTCTGCCTAATATATGTTCATTTCCATAGTGACCATTTGTAATCCTTAATATGGAAATCAAAATCAACAACAATTTGGAGGCTTCTATCTCTCATCATCATCCTGCAATTAGAGAGAGACACATGTAGCTTGTAGGTGTCTTTATCAAACCACAACCTTATCTATAAATTTTCCCCTCTTGCACTTGGACTTCACTTAGAAAAGAGTAGATTGAGATCACATCCATGAGTGACCTTTACCTCTACAGATCGATACCATATTCTAAATAGAAATAGTAATTGCAGGATATGTATCCTTCAATCTACAATTTCCATGGTGGAGGATCCCTTCTATGGACCTGTTGTGGTACATTTGTGCTTGGGCTCTTAATAATTTGGCATAAAAAAGTAAAGAAACTTAGATCACAACCTTTACATTTAGATCATGACCTCTACACTCAAATTGTGGTCTTTACACTTGAATCATGACCTTTATCCCCTAGTATCCCAATTTGTTTCCGTAGATCGAGATTCTTCTATTGTTGTCATAGCTCTATGGCTCAATCCTCTTCAAAGAATTACTGATTTTTTTGAATTTTCATTGTATTTGTGGTTTGTACACTTCAGTTTATTCAAATCTCTTTTCATTCATAAATCTCAATCACAAGGATCTGTTCGAAGACCAGTCACCGGGGGGAAGATCCATTGCATCAGTCATTCTTACTAGTGCATAAGGATCTATCATAATACCAACCTTGCATCCCTATGGATTTGAGTATTTATTTTAATTTACAATTACAATATTGTGGAGTCACATGATTAAGGTGCATGCATGCCTAGTGATAGATTTTATTTTATTTTCAAAGGGGTATTGCATGTTTATATTACCCTATGCATGATGAGATATTTCTACCATGAGTATTGATACTCTTTTCAAATCTCTTTTCCCACCCTTTTAAAATACATATTATTTTAAAGGAGAGCTATATCTATTGTTGGGAGGGTTATTTTCTTTCTCTCTACAAGCTCCCCATGCATCCAAGATGATGACTACATGATCCATGGAAACATTGAGACTTATTAAAAGGGTGGTAAAATTGGCCAACATCATGGCCTCTGTTGGATTACTGAGAGGGGACGTGAATCAATAATAGATATTTTTAATCCTTTTAACCACAGTATGTAAGTGTTATTTATCTTTATGATCAATATACCATTATCATTCAACAAGTGCAGAGTGAATAAAACATGAACAATAAACAATCATACACACACAGTACACCAGTAGTTTTACATGGAAAGCCAATGTGGGAGAAAACCATGGAATGTTTTTTCTTATATGTATTTAATAATTACATTCATTGGAAGCACCAACTTCATTTTCTCTCTAGCTGCAACTGCAAGGAGGCTCTGACCCCCCTATATTTTCAGGCTACAACCTGAGGGAAGCTTCAACTCCCCAATTATATGGCTACAACCAGAAGGAGGATACAACCCCCTATGTTCTTCGGATACAGCTGGAAGGTGGCTACAACCACCTATCCTTTCCCCTTCCAACCACACTGAAATATAAGTGTCAAATGATGAAACCACTTTCACAATGTCACTGTGAGATATACCACTGTAAATATGTACAAACTTGTATGAACAACCTGTAACCAACATGTTCCACTGAGTTGTAACCAACATGTACATGTACTTAGCCTGTACCAACAAAACCCAACAAGTACATGACTTGTATATGTTGCATCTTGCATATGTATGTTCCTTTTCTATACTACAGCCTATGTATGTACGCTCTGTGTCTATATTATAGCCTACGTACACCTTCAGTAAGATAGGGTTTTCACCTTTTCTGAAACTTCAAAACACTTTGTTGCCTCTGTCACATCAACCCGCAACCTGCGACTGTGTCTTATTTGTAGTTGTGCCCTGTGTATACATCATCTTATACATCCCTTAACCAAGTGCATCTATGTCTCTCTATTCATGTGCCATACATGTGTGTACAATCATGAACAAGTGTAATAATCCTCACATGGACTAGACATAAAACCCTTACCAATATGCAAACTCACACCATACAAACAAATTCACAACCACTTCACACCCAAAACCCTCAACCATGTACCAAGAAATACAACTATGTCTCAACATTTGAACTAACAAGATGAACCACTAAAAAATACCAACATATCAGTGTTCTATTTCTGTAGATCTAGCTCATACCATAAATTCCATTTATCCAACACCCTATCTAGGGAAAAACCTCAAACTCCCATAACCATATCTCATGGAGACAACAATATCCAACTACACATAAGAATATGGCATACCTTTTGAATCTGTAGATAGATATGTTGTACCTGATCATTATAGACCTTCCTGGGAGCTTGCTTTCAACTCTAAGAACCTGACACCCTCATCAACTCAATATTTCATGGATTTTTCCACATGTACGTGCCTTGATATACTATCAGCCCGCGTATGTATGTTCCCTTCTCCACTGCAGCCCGTGTACACCTCAAAAACTAGGGTTTTTTTTTAGTATTTTTGCAATTCTGAAACTTTTGTCGTCACCCCTTCGTGCTACCTCAAACTTGCGCAACTTCATATGTATCAATGAGTACCTGCAATAAACCTTATACAATAATAGATATTCAATGTGCTCAATAAGTTCTAATAGGAGAGCCTTGCTCTCTTATTTATACTTCTATGTAGCTTCCTCAATGGGTTACCTTCTAACCAACTTAACCCAACTTCCTTCTTTTTAGGGTTAACCCACTTCTAACCACTTGTCCAATTATAACCATTTTATCCATAAATAGTAAACTCTCCACTTCTAGTTGCAACTAATTTATTTTTAATTATTTTCTTATTGCAATAACTTAACCCATGATTAACTCCTAGTTTCACCCATTATGACTAGTCAACTTCTTCTAGTAGTTTTGATGTAGGAGCATCGCCAACGTCAAGCGAGCGTGGGGAACACACCAACACATTTTGGCATGTGATAAAATTGTTTGAATGTTTTTGAAGTGGATGCGCCAAACATAAATGAAACAATTAAGGAAGGGCGTACTTCCATATTGTAAACAGACCTTGAGCGTCCTGCTCTCGTCTGTATTAGGTGAAGGAATTTATGTTAATGAATGTAAGTAGGTGGACTTGAATTCCTAGATTAGACAGTTTTAGGAGCGAAGAGGGAAATGGGATATAGACACCCTCATTGTATAGTTGTAACATTATTAGCAGCATTATGAGAAGAGAGCATACGAGAGCAGAAAACTGTGTAGAAGAACCCATGTACAGAAGTTCTGAGATAAATATATGAAGCTTGATTCAGACTCATGGTGTTCAAATATTTTATGTGAATGCACGATTGAATATTACGCTCATGCTTGTTACTCTCTATTATGCATTTTATTTGATCCATGAATGTATGATTTCACATTTAATGTCTGAAATCTAAAGAGAGGGAGAGTAAAGAATGAGTTTCAATTGTTTCTCTGTCTGAGCAAGAGTATTCCTGCAAGGAGTGCAGTGAAATCGTCCACAAGGTGTGCGTTAACAGAAGTCAGAGTTCATCTCTGCAAGCTCAGAAGAGATAACATTGTTCTCATTCTCGCAGAAGTGCAAGTCAAGCACAGGAGTCATGCAGGGTGTGTGCAGGCCGAGTAGATTCTCAGGGTTGCAATCTGAGGGAAGGAGTGAAGGACTGTTGCTGCAAAGTGAGTGCGCAGAGTCTAAAATTTCAAATACTTGAAAGTATTCAAGAACTATCACAAGGAGTGTGTGCAGGAGTCTTCTTGAGGACTCGAGTCGTGGAGAAAGCTCAAAGGAATTTGCACCTTATAACGTTGGAAGGAGGCACAACCACTTTGGTTTGCTGGGAGACAAGTTTTCGTGAAGATACCGTGTTCATTTCGCCGAAATTGTCAAGGGGGAATTTGACGATCAGAATCCTCCGTGGAGGATTTGCGAAGTCCCGGAAGCCGTCAGATCTTGCAGAGGAGCAGGGGAGTTACGGCAACATTCGTCCAATGCAAGATCGGGAAAATCAGACCATAGGATCCAAACCAACGAGGGTCGTTGGATCACTCATGAAATCACATCTCGGGGTTTCGAGAGGTGAAGGGTCGAAACCTTTGTAGTGAGACTCGTGAAATCGCGAAAGGCGAAGCTCTGAATTAGTGAAGGAATCTGAGTCGTTTGTTAGAAGGAGGACACGCGTCACAAGATCACCCGTATCGGGGACTCGGATATCGAAGGTCCGAAAGAGAAGTTGTTCAACTTCATGAGTGGTGAAGCTGCGAAGTGAATCAGGGTCGTTCATCTGGGAGTGGAAAGGTGGCGTGCTCGCCAACACGGAAGTCATACTTTATTGACCACTTCAGGGTTTCGTGAGTTGGAAAGTCGGAAGTTCAACATTAAGACTCGTGAAGTTGCGAGGTTCGAAACTCCAAAAAAGGTGAGGAGTTCCATCGTGGGACCCGCAAGAAGATGTGTCGAAATTTCACCGTTTCGACATATCGGAGGATAAGAGGTCAAGACTTTCGTCTCGAAAGTCCCGAAGTGGTGAGTAGCGAAGTTTTGAAGTAATCTAAGTCATCCATTGGAGGAGGATAGGTGTCAGAGATCAGAGGATCTCGCGAACTTGGAGGATCGCAGGGTGAGAGCCCAGGAGTTAGGTACTTCAAGTCCCGAAATCGTGAAAGGCGAAGTTGCGAAGCACCAAAGCCAGGAACGAGGGACATGTGGTTGAACCTCAAGGTGGGGCCCGCATGATAGATAGGTGGACACGCGTTTCCAAGAGGAAGGGAGTCAACACTTCGTTGAATTCTCACTTCTCGGGAGTTCATAAGGTAAGAGCTCGAAGGCACGATGTTGAAACTCGCAAAGGCGTGAGAGGCGAGAGGAGCCAACGATTATCCTAGCCGGTGGTCGTGCAAGGAAGGCGCTGACAGAGTAAGAGATATAGCCATTTCGTGAGTTCAGATATCGTGAAATTGGAGGAGGAAGATTCAGAGTTTCAATTCACGAACTCGCAAAATGGCGAACCGCGAAAAAGAACCTGTGGATCGATTTGAAAGGGGATTCTAGGAGAGAATCCGAAAGAGCCAATCTAGCTCGAAGGGCATATAGAAATATCCTATGAGCGGATCTCAGTCTTGAGGGCTGATAGGTCTGCGTCATTTGGTATCAGAGCACATAAAGGTTTCTTTGCTTTCTGTAACAGGGAAAAGAAAGATTCACCATGCCGCCGAGAAGAGACAGGCAAACACCCGATCCGCCAGAGGATAGGGAAATAATGAGAAGAAAGGGTAGGGAGATGCTTGATCCAGCCATAGAAAGGGAGATGTGTGACTTACATGCCAGACTTGAGGACACGGAAATAGCACAGAGGCGCACATCCGGTGTTGGGGATCTTAGTGATTTTGAAAGTGAAGATGAAGCTGGACATGAAGGAGAAGAAGTCACAGCAGAAGATGCAGCAAATGAACGCCTGATTAGGGTTGTTGCAAGGATGGGTGCTAAGCCAAAAATGGATATTCCAGTATACGAGGGAAACTTGGATGCTGAAGAGCTTCTAGACTAGATTAGAGCTCTAGACACATATTTTGACTATGAAGATGTCGAGGAGGACAAAAGGGTCAAACATGTTGTCACAATATTGAAAGGACATGCAACATTGTGGTGGGATGAGCTACAAGCTGACAGACGTTGCAAGGGCAAGCAGAAAATCAAGAGTTGGGATAGGATGATCGTGAATATGAAGGCGAAATTCATTCCCAGGGATAACCAGATTACTCTGTTTCGGAGAATGCAAAATTTGAGACAGAAGCTGATGACAGTAAAGAAATATACTGAAGAATTCTATAGGCTGAACATCAGGGCAGGTCATCACGAAAGTGATGATGAAAAGGTTTCCAGATATATGAATGATCTAAGATACAACATTCAGGATGAGATGAGCATGATGACCATCTGAATGGTGGAAGATGCTTATCAGATGGCTCTAAAAGCTTAAGAGAAGCTGAGCCGAAAGCAGGGTCAAAGAGGTCGAGGCAAAAGTCAGCCCAGAGGCAAATCAGTTGCCCAGGATAGAAATCAGAAACCAAAAGAGGACTGGAAGAAACCTCAGACTCAAACTGAGAGAGGTGGAATTTCACAGAGAGGGCAACATACCGAATAGAGAGGTCATTATGTTGATGCAAACATTTTTCCTCGTACCAGAGGTAGAGGAAGAGGAAGAGGTGGAGTAGTTAAATGCTTCACATGTGGAAAGAATGGACACAAATCTTATGAGTGTCCAGACAAAAAGAAATAAGGTGGTGAAAATCACATTGCCGAAGCACAGAGGTGAAATGTTGAGGCAGAGGATGTTGATGGCGGAAGATCGTTGATGAATGTGAAAAGTTCTTTTGACACTAGAGAAGGAAGTGGAGAGTTCAGTCCAAAGGAACATAATTTTTCGAACTACTTACAAGACCAAGGACAGGGTATGCAAGGTCATTGTGGACAGTGGTAGCACGGATAATCTCGTTTCTACAGAGATGGTAGAAAAGATGGAGCTGGAGACTATTGAACATACAAGCCCATACAGAGTCTCGTGGCTACAAAAAGGACATCAGGTAAATGTCACTAAACAATGTTTAGTTGAATTTAAAATAGGAGGCTATAAAGATGAAATACTCGGTGATGTCATTCCCATGGATGTTTTTCATCTATTGCTAGGTAGACCATGGCAATATGACAGAAATGTGATTCATGATGGGAGGAAGAACACATACACCCTAGAGAAGAATGGGAGAACTTAGGATCAAATATCATTGAAAGAGATCTTAGTACCTTTTGAAAAATTATAGATTCATCAACTTATTCTCCCAATCCTTTGATTGCATTCATTGTTTCATCAACTCGTAAGAAGTAAGTTGCAATATTATCATATTCCTTCATCTTTAGCTATTGAAATTGATGTCTATAAGTTTGAAGTTTTGGTTCCTTGACTTGTGCATCTCCTTCATAAACATTCTAAATTTTGTCCCAAATTTCCTTTGCAGAGCTGCAAGGCATAACTTTGACATATACTGAATCACCAAGACCATTCAGAAGTGCATTTTTTGGATTTTGAGTTATTTAGACTGAGTTTCCTTCTGTTGTCATTTGTTGGTAGAAATGTTGGTTCTTTATATCAATCTACAATTAATTTCCAAACCTCAAATCCTTGTGCTTGTAGATATGTTTTCATCCTTCTACTCCATAATGCATAGCTATGTCCATCAAATTGTGATATTCAATTTTTATACATATTGTTTCTCTCCATGATCTACCTTTCAGTGGTTAAACTGATTTATGAAGGAACCTTCTCTGATACCAATTGTTGGATTACTGAGAGGGGGTTGAATCAATAATAGATATTTTTAATCCTTTTAACCACAGTGTGTAAGTTTTATTTATATTTATGATCAATATACCATTATCATTCAACAAGTGCAGAGTAAATAAACCATGAAAAATAAACAATCATACACACACACAATACACCAGTATTTTTACGTGGAAACCCAATGCGGAATAAAACCATAGAATGATTTTTCTTATATGTCTTTAAGAATTACATTCATTGGAAGCACCAACTTCCTTTTTTCTCCAGCTGCAGCTGGAAGGAGGCTCTGATCCCCTATATTTTTAGGCTACAACCTGAGGGAAGCTACAACTCCCCAATTATCTGGCTACAACCAGAAGGAGGATACAACCCCCTATGTTCTCCAGCTACAATCGGAAGGTGGCTACAACCACCTATCCTTTCCCCTTCAACCACACTGAAATATAAGTGTCAAATGATGAAACCACTGCCATACTATCACTGTGAGATATACCACTATAAACCTGTACTAACAACCTGTAACCAACCTGTGCCACTGACCTGTAACCAATCTATACCTGTAGTAAGCTTGTACCAACAAAACACAACATGTACATGACATGTGTATGTTGCGGTGCATGTATGTACGTGCCCTGTCTATACTACAGCCCGTGTATGTACACGCCCTGTCTATACTGCAACATGTGTACACCTTCAGTAAGATAGGGTTTTCACCTTTTATGAAACTTCAAAATACTTTGCTACCTTTATCACATCAACCTGCAACATGTCACTGTGTCTTATCTGTAGTTGTGCCCTGTGCATACAACATCTTATAGATCCCTTAACCAAGTGCATTTATGTCTCTCTAGTCATGTGCCATACATGTGTGTACAATCGTGAACAATTGTAATAATTCTCACGTGGACTAGACATCAAACCCTTACTGATATGCTACCTCGCACCATACAAACAACTTCACAACCACTTCACAATCAAAACCCTCAACCATGTACCAAAAAATACAACTATGTCTCAACACTTGAACCAACAAGATGAACCACTAAATAATACCAACATAATAGTGTTGTATTTCTATAGATCTAGCTCATACCATAACTGTCATACAACCAACACCATCTCTAGGGAAAAACCTCAAACTCCCATAACCATATCTCATGGAGACAACAATATCCAAATACACATAAGAATATGACATACCTTTTGAATCTGTAGATATATATGTTGTACCTGATCACTGTAAACCTTCCTGGGAGCTTTCTTTCAGACTCTGAGAACCTAGAACCCTTATCAACTAAAGCTTTCATGGATTTTACCACATGTACGTGCCATGTTATACTTTCAACCTACGTACGTACGATCCCTTATCCACTACAACCCACATACACCTCAAAAACTAGGGTTTTTTTAATATTTCTGCAATTCTGAAACTTTCTCCATCAACCCTTCGTGCTACCTCAGACTTGTGAAAATTCAGATGCATCAATGAGTACCTACAATAAACCTTACACAATAATAGATATTCAATGTTCTCAATAGGTGCTAATAGGAGATCCTTTCTCTCTTATTTATACTTCTATGTAGCTTCCTCAAGGGGTTACCTTCTAATTACCAACTTAACCCAACTTTCTTCCTTTTAGGGCTAACCCACTTCTAACCACTTGTCCACTTATAACCATTTTATCCATAAATAGTAAACTCTCCACTTCTATTTGCAACTAATTTATTTTTAATTATTTTCTTATTACAACAACTTAACCAATGGTTAATTCCTAGTTTCACCCATTATGACTAGTCAACTTCTTCTATGAGTTTCTAGAATAATTTGACTTCTTTGACCTTCTAGGGGCTTCTAGATAACTCAAGAGGCTTCTCTAACTTCACAAGGCCATAACTCTCTAACCGTGAGGAGTTATGTGTCATTCCACATATCACTGGAAATGGCATGACATGTATTATCCATCTATAATAGTCTTACCTACAAATATAATAATCTTCATACCATTATACATCAAACAAGATTAAGTCCCTTAACCATACTCTTGAAGCTACCTGAATTTGCTACCGGACTTGCTTCAATATTTTACATCAATGACAACTAACCCAATTAATCAACATCCTTGTTAGTTGCAAAGGTTAATGATGTCTCCATCAACAAGCCATATCCCCAATGCAC
Source organism: Picea sitchensis (assembly GCA_010110895.2). Taxonomy (NCBI): domain Eukaryota; kingdom Viridiplantae; phylum Streptophyta; class Pinopsida; order Pinales; family Pinaceae; genus Picea; species Picea sitchensis. The sequence continues at coordinate 123,808 of SNQJ01S0032977.1, forward strand.
AACATGTGAGGTGCCTATTTATGATGGATCTTGGAATTTGGAATCACTTGACAATTGGATTCTTGACATGGACATGTGGTTTGAATATAGCCTAATTATTGATGATGAGAAATTTCCATTTTCCAAATTGAAGCTAACAGGACCTGCCAAAATTTTGGTTGCAAATTGTGTAGTGAATAAAAGTCCAATTACCACTTTGATGGGGCTTCTGGAAGCCCTTAGTCTTGCATTATATCCATCCAACTACAAATAGGATACAAACATCAAGTGGCTTTACCTGCATCAAGGTTTCAACATTCCCATACAAGAGTACATCCACTTTTTCAATCGATTATGATTCCTTCTCAATATTTTTGATCCAATTGAAAATATTATTCTTAAATTTAAAAGTAGTTTGCAGGAACATTTGTATCACAAGATGAAGTATATGGAGATTGCCACCATTGATTCTACATACAATCAAGCATAATTGGATGAGGATAAGTTCTTAGATCAACACACACTTCAACAACATTCTTCTATATCTACAACTTCAAATCCTACACCTCCTTCTTTTGTAGGGTCCTCATCTTTTTCTTCTTTTTCTACTAAGTTTTTCCAATATTGTAAGAAACAAGGACATGATGAGTTCAAATATTTCCAATTCAAGAAAAAAATGTTAATTTTATGTTCTCTCATTAAGGAAGATGTTGATTCTCCCATTGAGGTCTCTAGTGAAGACACGATATATGATGAATTGAAAGGTGTCAGGACCAGGAATTGATATCTTTTTTACTTCATTTTTATAATGTTTTGAGCCTGTAAAATCCTAATTAATCCTTATGCATGCCATTTCTTTCATATCCTAAAAATTTAGCATACAAAGGTAATATGTATTAGGTTTCTTTTGTTTTTATTTTTTATATAATGAAATTAGAGTAGATTTATGAGTTTTTTCTTTTAATAAAAATAGAGGGTGCTAACCATGAGTCTCAAAGAGATGTTCAAACATATTACAGGTTGTATATTCCAAATGAAACATGGATGAGGGTTTTCAAAGTTTAATGGAAGCCATATTTAAAGAAATCAAGTCGACTTCAACATGGAACAATTGGACAAGGGCTCAGAGGGAATATAGAAGACAGTTCAAGCTTACTTATGGCTACCCATGAATTTCTCCCTTGAAATTCATGGGTTGTTGGCATCTTGTACATTTCATATTGTACATTCTTCCTGGTTGTGCATTTGATATTTAATGGGAAGCATTTATAAACCCACACAATTAGGGATGAATGTAATTACAAATAGTTATATTTTGGTTCTTAATCTAGCTATAAGAAACTAGTTCCATCTGTGTATGAGGGAGGAACTAGAGAACTGATATAAACACTTTGTGAATATAATTGATAGCTTGTTTTTTTATATCCTAAGTTCTATTTTTTGTTATGAGTAAATTGTGAAGTGTTGATTTAGTTTTCATAAGCTTGGTGTACCTATTTGAAGGAGGGCCCACTTCAAATAGGCACCTTTTGTTTTTGAATGTGTGTGTGTGTGTGTATACATATATAATTTTAGTTGTTATTTTATTCTTGCTCAGAACTTTGTTAGTTTTTGTAAGCTTGTTGTACA
>SNQJ01S0032977.1:125498-140171 GCA_010110895.2 Picea sitchensis
TCTTATTGTAGGTTTCTTAATCAAATGTAAATTACATTTATGTTCTTATTTTATTTCCTATACTTTGTTTTTAAGTGTGGCATGATACAGGCCTATGGTTATCTTTCTAGCTACCAGATTTCATTATCTCCTTTATTTGATGTTTATTTTTTCAATTTAGAGTTAGAAGTTGAATGAAACGATTATACTTTCAAGTCTCGCTCCTAGAGCATTATTGAGAACCATTAAAACCCATGAACATGGGAGCCAACAATCAGACTGAAATAATCAAAGTAGTTATTTTATTTCTTGTTTGTTTTGATTTAAAAGAATTTGTTTTAATAAGAAAGTCAGTCAATCTATAAGTTCTTAGTTCTATGCAAATAGCACCAGTTCTGCACAAGTTTCAAAAATAACTTCGGGTTGATATTTAAATAAAGCCTTAAGATAGTTGTATTTCGATCAACATGTTTTAGTGTTGTCAAGAGGTCAACTCAATAAAGTCACCTTGATATAGCACTCCACTCCCCAGATAGCTCGAGATAGTCTATTAATCACACATGCTTATCTCTCCATGATTTTTCCACTGCTTGTATCCTCAACAATGGCTCACAAGGAAATTTTATTTCCAAATCCACTGTCGATAATTTACACTTTCCAATGGACCCTCATCCTAAATCTTATGCATTTGGATGAAATAATAAAGGTTCATCTACATAGATCACACATACACGCACTGTGTTATTTTCTTTTGGTCCTAAATTTATGGACATAGTCACTTGTGATGTGACCAGTATGGATTGTTGTGGTTTCTTGATTGGATGACCTTATAAATATTCTTGTGAGTCCCCATATGATGCATTCAACAATACTTACCTAATACACAAAGATAACACCAAATACCTTATTTTTAGTACATTGGAATAACCACAACACAATGCTCCTCAAAATATTTCTCTAATTGTTATCGACCATCCCTATCAGTATCATTATCTAGATTTTTAGCATCAGGTTCATTCAACAAAGGACTCTTCCACACCTCCTCCTTCAACATTTTATTTTCTCACTCATCAGCCTCAATTTTCTCGAGACACCATCTCCGAAGGACATTCTACCATGTTCAAAGTTTCTCACATATTAAAAAGTTCTGACCTTGCTTGGAACTTCAAATTTGGTAGCCTCTTTTCATTGGTTCGCCACCCTATTTGAAATCAATCATCACTTGAAGCTTCCCTTCAGGTTCCTAATGTTTTTTGTTCTAATCAGTTGAGAATCCATGATATTGTCAACACATATTAGAAATCAACATTAGACACCAAGATCTTGATCAATCATTTGGCAGATATTGTTCCAGTTGTTTAGCTTTCGCTTATTACAGATGAATTTTTCATCACAAAAACTTCTGAGACTCATTAGTGATCCATCACTTTATACCATGTTTCTCGGAATGGTTGGATTCCACATCAATCTCGTAGGCTTCCTTGGCATCATACGCAACAACATTTTACCTCTTTCTTGAAACGATCGGAGGCCAATGTTTTTGTTATTAAGTGGAATGATAGGGATTATAATCCTTATTCTTAACATAGGTATACATCCTTAGTATTAGGATATGTATTTCTTATTATTATTTGGGAGGTAGATTATTATTGTGATTTAAGAGTGAAGAATCCTTTTGGTTTCCTATTCTCATGGAGTAGTTAAGATTATTTGTTCAACTATCTCTATTATTGTGCTTAGTTTCTAGTTCTTAAGATTTAGTGCTAGTTCTTAGGATGTAGTGAGAATTTCTCTCCTAAAATTGTTGATGTAGTTTCTTATGTAAAGATATATAAGCTAGTTTTTTGCATAATAAAATTTAGTCAAAGATTTTGATTCACACATTGGTGTAGAACTCTGTTTGAGTGGGATTTCCCACATCAATTTGGAGTTTTCCTTTTGAGATCAATTTGAAATGTTCTATACTCTGATTATTGGTTAGATCTCTTATCTTATTCCAAGACAATTCCACTGCATAATGCTAGTAAGTTCTCTGTATACTTTCATTCATTTTCAAAACCATGAGATTCTTATATTGGCAATTGGCTTGCATTGGTTCACATTTTAGCAAGTTTTGGTTGAGTTACAAATGTAATGATCGAGGTGGCTATCCAAGAACATATTGATACTATAATTTTTGGGGTAATTACACCCAATTACCCAAGAGAACCAAGTGAAATTTTCTTTCCAATAATCTAAATAATACCCAAAATGAGGCACCAAGTGAAATGTTATGCTCTTAACAAGGTTCCCCCTTTTTCTCTCACAGCTCAGAGTCATCTAAAGCAACGTTCCTATTCCACCCTAATCATGCTAAGGTTGGGATCCTTGCATATTATGGGTTTTAATTTTAAATTTGTTTGGAATTATTGTAAATGCAATTTCACTATTTAGGTAAGAAAAAATGCTAGTTTTTTTTATATGACTATGGACAAAGGTTGATGTGGTTATAGATTATTATCGTGCTTTATGTTCTCTTATTTTTTTGTGGATATCCCTATGGTATTTATGTAGATTATTTTTGTGTTGGTGTTGGTGGAAAACTTATTAAAATATGTGTCAATAGGAGAAGTGGAGAAGTTGCTCCTTCAATATGTTTTCCACCAACACCAACACAAACAATTATGTTCTCCCTAGAAATAAGTTATTTTTTACACCGTTGTTTTTTATGTGTTTTCCATGTGGCATTATTTACAACTCACACTCAACACGCATAAAGTATATTAATGTTATATATCATTTCTAGAAGAATCATTTCTTATATTCTTGAAAGTCATAATTGATCTCTCCAATGTTCATAAATTTTCCTTTTACATACCTAAATTATCATAGAACTCATCACATAATTCATTGGGCTTAGTTATGGATTTCCATTTGACTATTGCAATGACTTTGTGTTGTTTATTTATAGTATTGTCATATTTTTCTACTTTGTTTCATTGTTTTCTATGAATCATAAATAGTTTGACATGTGTTTTTCAAATTTATTGGTGATAGGAGAAATATATCAACCATCTCCACTTGGGGTCAACAAATCACCCGATATTCAAGTATCACGTGTCAAGTTAAATTTGGTTATTGTGAAATTTGTTTTCTTATTCTAGTTGATTTCTATGTTTTTGTACTAATCTAAAATATTAGAAACATGTATGAAGCCACCCATTGGTTTATTTCATTCACTACCCATACATGATATGACATGGCTACTTTCATTACACCCTTTGGAGGAACACTTTATATGTCCATCTTGCATTGGCACAAGGTATTACAACGAACATGCTTTTATATTCATGAGTTTTGTTTTTACTTGTCTAGTTGTTCTATGACATGTACTTTTGTGGTTTGGTAGTAACCTAAGTGGGTTTTTTCATGGCCACCCTATCCCAATGATTCATATACTGCAAGTATGTCCTACGACTGGTATTTTAATTTCTCCCCACATAAGCCATTCTTTGTTGTTGCAATCCATGGGAGTTTATCACAACCCACACCCACCACTACTTCAAAGGAACCCTTTTATTTCTATTGAATTAGTTGTAGGTTTGAGTGCACTTCCTTTTGTTTCCTCGGTCCACCCTTCACATGCCTTAGTTAGTTTTAAAAATGTTGCAACCCATTTGTTGTATCTACACTTATTGCATTTATAGTCATTAAATACACAATTGTTTCCTCTACAATTATTGCATCTACAATTGTTGCCTCTATAGTTGTTTCTCTATATCATGATGTTCATCTGATGGATCTCCCTCATAGCCTCTCCCTCATAGCCAAGAAGGCCAATCTTAAACATTTCCCAAGTATTATCAATGATATCACTAGTATATTAAATTCGTATTGAGCATATATGGATTGATTATAAGCATTTTGAATTTGTGATTAATTTGTTCTTGTAATTCCTACAAGGAGGCATCATAGAGAGGATTTTGTGAAGGAGGACAAAATCCTCAAGACTAGTAATCACATATGTGGTGAGTTTTATTATAATGAATTATAATTTTATTCTGAAATTTTGTTGATTGATAAAATTGTGGAAAAACACTTGTATAAATGGTGTTCCCTTTCTAGTCTCCAAAAAGGCACACCACTCCTCGATGCAAGAAAACTTGATTTTCCTTGACCTCAAAGAAGAGAAATATCATATTTGGAGATGCATCTCATAGTGGAAAGGGTGATGAGGTTCAATGAGTGGTCCATTATGCATCTTCGACACAAGATGAAATTATGTATCTTCAACACAAGTTTCCATTATTTCAAATTTGGGCATAAGGTGCCATTATGTGTTTTGGGCACAATGTGCCATTTTCTAGAAAATGTACAGTTGGACTAATTTTGAATATATAAATACATTTCTTTGGACATGTATAATGAATTGTTTATGCTTCATTTTTTAATAAATATCATGTGTTCATTCATGTATTTGTTTATTTGATGTTGATGATGAATGATTTGACCTTGTGCAACCTATTAGCACATAAAGTTGTCATGGGGCATATGTAGTTATTGTTAAGACCTAGGCCTACACCTTTGTCAAGACTCTCTCTTTTTTGCATACCTTCCTATAAGTTTTTTCTCTTATGGTTGTTAAAGTTAGGCAGGTCAAGTATGTTGTATGCGCAGGGAAAAACTATGAGCAAAATGCAGCATTCAGAGCAGTCCATTTCGGGCTTGAAATACAAGAAAATAGGTAGTTTCAATTTTCAACAACGGAGATCCCATGTATAGTTCATATTAATGGCTCTCGTGCATTCGGAGTTTCAAAATTGTGCAAGGATTAATGACTAGACAGAAGCCCCAAAGTGTCGAAGTCATGAAGTGACGAGAGGTTACCACGTCAACCGGAAGAAAGTCACTTCGGGAGATATTCATGCCCATGTTCAAAATCTCTTGAAGCCCGAAGTGTCGAAGTAACGAGAGACTGCCACGTCAATCGGGAGAAAGTTACTCTGGGAGATTTCCATGCTTCACAATCCAAAACTCTCGAAGCCTGAAGTATTGAAGTAACTAAGAAACTTGGCACTCATTAGTTCAGAAGCATGGCGCTCATCCATCAGTAGTTGTGACAACACATGAAGTTAGGCCACAACGTCAGATTCAAGAGACTGTACGCTGGGAGATATTCTTGCTCGGCATTCAAAGCTCCCAAGTGCCAAAATTGGATCCATCTCTAAACATGGTTAAAAGGATTTTGGAGTTAGAAGATGGATAAATTTTAGTGGGGGATATAAAATAGCAGTGTTACCCAGATTGCATATTGCAACAGATCGACAACCACACTTCATTGTGGGGACGAAACATGCTCAAACGTTAAAATTATAGAGTGATCCCGCAATTGAAAACATGGTATAGTGAAAGAGGTATGCGGCAGTTGGTGGTGGATTGCGGGGGTCGAAGCGGTGTGGAACCAAACCTCCCTTGACAACTTCCATAGTCACGTGTTGATGTAGGGTCCATTCGAGAGCAGCATGCGGCAACAAAAGCAGGGTGTTCTCAGATCGTGAATTACGACAAAATCGACGACCACACTTCATTGTGGGGACAGAAAGTGATTGAACGCTAAAATCTTAGAGCGGTACCACAATCTAAACCATGGTATAGCTAAAGAGGTACATGGCAGTTGGTGGTGGATTGTGGGCATTGGAGCGGTGAGGATCTGAACCGCCCTTGGAAACTTCCACAATCACGTGCTTATATAGGGTCCAATCCGAGAGAAGCGCGTGGCAACAAACTAGGCATTAAGCCTCATCCTGATCCCAATGAGAAATCAATTAATGAAAGAAGAACTGGTGGTTGAACAATCAACTACCCCCTTAAATGGAAGCATGGAGGGTTTGGCCGAGGAGACAGAAAACTATCAGCCCGAAGTACCACAGAGGGCAATTTTTCCTGCAAGCCCATATTAATCAGAGTTTCCTTCTGATAGAAGGAACGGGACAGACAAGAGAAGACACATAGCACTGGAGAAGAGGAGCCCAAGTGGCAAGACATTTCTATTGTTTTGATTATAAATACATCTGATGAAGACATAATGAAGAAGGGGGGTGTTCATCCCAAGACCGAAGGAGGTTTTGAGAAATGTTTATGACTGTATATTTCAGTTTGTAAGTCGGAGTGGCATGTAGTTGTAAATTGTATGTTATTTAAGATTCATATGAGTTGTTTCATCATATTTGTCTTCTATTTTCTTTGTTCTATTCTTCATCTTGTTTGAACGTATTGCAAATTTTAAGGATTAAAAGTTTCCTTTGATTGATAGATTCCTGATGCGGTAGAGGATCTGTTGTAAGCTTTCCTATTTATCATTGTTTATTGTTCAGAAACATCTAAATTCTATGTACTTTGTTCTATTATTCTTCTTGTTTGAATGTTTTGCAGATTTTAAGGATTAAAATTTGCCTTTGATTGATAGATTCTTGATGCGGTAGAGGATTTGTTGTAAGCTTTCCTATTTATCATTGTTAATTGTTCAGACACATCTAAATTCTCTTTGTAGAGAGGATCTTTGCTTAGCAAATATTTGTCTTTATGTTATTCTCTTATTCTTCTCTTCATCATTATACAAATCTTTTGTCTGATAGGGAGCCTAAATGCCTTCAATGAGAAGAATGTTTATAACTCCATAGCCCAATGCTCCATCACTGATCTGCAGTGATATATGTTGTCTTTTCCTTTCTTTAAATTCTTGTTGATCCACCTACTCAAACCATTTTAATCCATTTACATTTTGATGGGTATTGGGATTATCCTCTAGCAGTCTAAGGGTGACTCTCAGTGCTAAAATTAATGGTGTCATTGCCATGGACGAAAGTGAATATATCTTCCCTAGGAGAACGACAACGAAAACATCCAGTTTTAGATGGTGAACAGAAGTTGGACACATTGTTTTGACTGCTCATCTTTTCACTATGGCGACTCCATTGTTCGAAAGTATATTGGTGACTCCACTGGTTTAAAATGTACAAGACTTTATCTTAGAGGTATGCTTTATGTGATTTTTCAAAGATAGTTGGTTTCCCTAATCCAAATCCTAGTAGAGATGAATGGGAAAGTACCCTTCCTAAATTTCGAGGAGAAGAGTGGGAGGTACCAGCTGAACATTTGTTGAATTTTCATGATTTTGTTCATCAACTTCATATCGTGCATGAAGATGTTCATATTAATCTTTTCAGGTATTCATTAGATGGGATTGCTCCTAATTGGTGTCAATCTCTTCCCATTGCAAGAATCATCTCTTTGATAGTTTTTCATGCAACTTTCAATTCGTTTTGTAAAGAGTATTTTTCAATTGAGTATCTTTATGAAAATTGTTATGATGAATTTTCTTTGCTTCATAAAGATTCTGCCAGTCATGAAAACTAGATTTGTGATGAAGTATTTATTGTGGAAGAAATCATTTTCCATGAAGATCAAGAGGTGTTGAATGATATTCATTATGATAGAAATAACATAGAAACATCTGGCATCATATCATATGTATATTTTTTTTTAAATGTTTATGAAGATCAACATGTCTCTTTTGAATATTCTGATGTCGAAGAGAAAGTGTATACATTAGTAGATATTTCTGAGATAAATGATAAATTAGTTAAAAAAAACTAGGGAAGATTCCTCTATGTTTTTTCCTAGCTTTTCAGGATTGAAGGCAGATTTTGTTTGCTTCTCTTATGAAGAAAATGCAAAGGATATTTATGTTCTTGAAACATATGTCTTTAGTAGCCCTACTTATGATGAAGAAGTTGTTTCAAATAATGACCAAGAACAACCAATTTTTTATGACTATCCCAGCGAAGATGATGAAGAGCAGAGTTTTTTCATGGCTTCTTTGCAACCGTAGCATGGTTCTTGTATATGATAATTATGAATCTGATCCTGGGGAGATCCATGGAGGAGAAAAGGAAAAGCTAAATCTGCATCTTATCTCATGTCCAACGCTTATAAATGAGAAGATATCATTTGGGATTAGCAAGCCTTCATCAATCCTTTATCCACTTGTACATGTTGAGAACATCAAACAACATGTGGGCAGTGATAAAATAAAGGAGGTAACTTTCTAATAGTTTAGCATGCCTTATTATAAATTTTATGATCTTGTGGGGTTATATATGGAGTTGAGCTTTCCAAAATCATTGGAGCCTGCAAAATTATTCATCTTATCATCATTTGGGGGTATTGTCAGTGTTCCAAAACATGTTTTCATTATGATGTCATTCTTCCCTTACCTTTTATGGATCATTTGCAGTGAAAAAAAGAATTATGTTACCAAACAGTTTGGGTGGCTATGGTGGAAGTTTGTTTTCACCTGAGCATTGTAAAGGTCAATTAGAGTAGGGTCTTGTATATAAATAAGCATGTGTGCAAGATTTTCAGTTTTCAGTTTGCTTTTAGTATTTGAATAAGTGACCCATAGCCCTAGGATAGGACACTAAAGTTGCTTGTTCTTGGCAGCTCACAGGGAGCATGCCATCCCCTGTTGAGCCAAATGTTAGCACATAAAGTTGTTGTTGACGATAACAAATCACAACGAGGATTCCGCCCGCAAAGTATTGTTAAAACCCATTATTTATAAGCTAAATGATATATATAATACTAGTAGGTGGGACCCCCTTGTAGATTGGAGGATCAGATCAGGTTCTTATTTGAGATTTATGTTGTTGTTTGATGATGCTTACAGGGTTTTTCATAATTGATGGTGAAATCTTGGTTCTATTTGCGACAAATGGATGTTAGTTTTGATGCATAGATTAATTGAATGGATTAATGGAGGGTTGGTTGGATTGTACTAAGTAATTGAATGAGTAGAGGATGGAAGTGACGTGCATTTACTGCGTGTCACTCCATACCTCTCCCATTGGTTGTCACCCTAGCTTGGATATTGTTCAATTTTTTTCGTTGTGGTTAAGCTCTGAATATTCATGTGAGGAAGAACTGCTCGACCAAGATCGCATTTTTAAGGCTTTTTGGTTACAGGTATGTTTTTTTCTGCATCCATAAACTCGCTCTGCTTATGAAATAGATGTTGGCTTGGTGATGTATTGGTCTGTGATTTTATTGAGAATGGAAACTATGTAAACTCATGATATTTCTCTGGAATGGTTGGCTATGTGTTATTCGTTGTAAACAGAAAAATTGGATGTTTGAAGTTACGGTTTCATTGATTATTCTGAGTGGTGGAAGCCATGAAGGCTCTCTGTTGTCTTTATGGGTTTTTTTTTAAGGGTTCATTCGGTCCAGACTTGTTGGATCTCTCCATACAGTTCTTGTCACCATACCAAGTCATATTTGTTGTTATGGGGTTGTTGGGTTTGATTTTGAACTACCTTGTGCCACTGCATATTGTTTCACCTGGTTTTGGTCTCGTTTATGTTATTGGTTTCTACTAAATGGGTTATGATGGCTATTATGCCAAGGATTTCTTTAAGGTTGGTTGTTATTTCATGGCTTTGTTTTATCAGAATTATTCCATTTTCTTTTGGGGAAACCACGAGGGTTATGCCCTACGTGTTCTCGATGTTATTACTAGCCAGTAAGAAGCTTATGCTCCTCTGCTCATAATCTTTCCTTCCTATTGTGAACTAGCACCCTATCTTGCAAGCTATTGGTTATGTGGCTTGTGTGTCCATCGTGTTGTCACAAAGGATTATCCTATGTTGTTGGTGTGGTCAACTCCAGTCTCCATGTTTTGGTTCCACCAGGCAAACCCCTGGTTACTCAGAACCCACCCTTGATTATTTAAGACCGATTTTGATAAATGAACTAGTTATTTCCAATCGGGTATATTGTTAATTGTTGTGGAGTAACGTCGACAATGGTTTGATTATGGGCTTGTCTCTATTGATCAGGTTGATTACACAGTTGAAGTCGGAAATGATGATTGATGTATAATCATTGTATTATTTTATCGTGACAGTTGATTCGATGGCTCAGCATGGTTTTAATTGGTTGACTTGAGAAATAGAATCAGGCATACAGTCACTGCCTCCTTGTGTTGGATTGATAACTCAAACATTGTTTATGGTTTGATTTGGAGTATGTTTCCTTGCGTTATGGGTTGAGTTGTATCTTTTCTACAACGTATTATGAATTTAAATGATGGTTGTTGTTACTATGTGTTTAAATTTCTCAATCTGGATCATTGCAATTTAAGGAATTGATATTTGTGACTTGGTTGTTTGTTGTGTATGTTTTATGGATATCGTGTATCGTATCATTGATTACACCATCAGATATGGGCACGGGTTCTATAACAGTATGGTATCGTTGCAATTTAATCGTTAAATTGATTAGAGGAATGGAATCGGGCAAGATTTTAAAAGAACTTGTGTCTGTGTTTGATTTGAAGAATTAATTTGTGACAATGGTTGATGTTTTGGATGCTGAACAGAGTCAATACAAATGACTGTGTGTTCATTGGAATTGTTTTAAAATGTTTTAAGAAAAGAAGTGAGAGGAAACAAAATTCTTATATAGGTTGTTTGAAGGGAATATTGTTTTGAGTATGATAACACTATGATTTATTAAAAAGTGTTAAGGATTTAAATGAGAATAGTGAACAAGTTTTAAGATACATAAATGTTTTATGGATTGATTAATTGATTTTTTGAACAGTATCTCCTCTTTTCCCCTACCATTATTTCACTTTTCGCTAATTACAATCCCCTCGCCTTCCCATATTCATTACTCGCTCCTTGTTCCTAAAATTTAATTACAGTTAAGAGGATCTTTGTATTGTGACAGTTAAAAATCACAGGGATGGGCTACAGTGATATGTTCTTTGGTTTACATTTCAGTCAATTGTTTGTTGTCTGTGAGAAGTAACCATGTTCTTTTCCCCTCATTTTAACAGTTTTCGCTCAATACAAACCCCTTGCATATCCCATAACCTTTGTTCACCCACTGCTCATTGACAATGGTTAAAAAATTTGTATGGATTGGATTGTATGAGTCTGATATGTTGCTGAGCCAAAATTTATTTCATATTTTTAAAAGACTTGTCATGTATGGTTGTTAAAGGAACTATTTGATAATCAATTATGCTTACAGAAATTATTTTTTTCAGTTGAGGTATCCATGGAAAAGGTAACTGAGGAAGAGTTAATTGGAACAGAGGCTCAAGAAGGCCAATATTCTACATACACTTTGATGCAGACTCGCAAGAGTTAGGCCAGCTATTTCAAGCTGGTTTTTTTAATTGGATTGGGCAAGGAGTGGTCCAACCTAGGCTTGAAAGGCCTCCCTTCCAAGCCCCACAGGTCCTTGGTATTCTCGTTCCCCCTCATGTCTCATTGCAGCCCGAGGTTCCTGAAAATGACGGATGGCGAGAGATTGTCCACCCCGCAGTCTCCCAACATCATGGCTGGCCCAATTTGTCTTTACCTACTCCCCCACCTATCAATCAGATTGTCCAAGATGCACCTGTCCACTCACCAGTTTAGTCTTCCCATGCGAGTAAAAGGTTGAAAACCGAGGCCCACAATGCCCCTGACAAAGGAAAATCCATTGTCGCCCCTTCTAAACCCTCCAATGGCTCTAATAAATCTGTGTCCTCCCTCATGCATTTGAGGGATGATTGTTCTCATGTGATCAGCGAGATTAGGCCTAAAGGATCAACATAGCCTAAGGAAAATTTGGAGAGATCAAAAGGTGACAACAACAACAAGGGAAATATTGCATCTCCGAGTGGAAAATATGGATTTTAAGTTTTTTTATTTATTAATTGTTGAGGACAGTTGACTTCAGAATTTTTTGGACAGCATGTTATTTTTGGATATATGGGTAATATATTTTGGAAATAATTGCAAATATCATTGAGATGAATCATCAAAAATGAATTTGATGATGGGAAACACAAGGAGGGATGTTTTTTTTAGTTAGCTAGTTGTGTTATGATTGTTAAAAGCTAAAGGGAGTCACAAGGGGTCCCACCTACTAGTTATTATTTATTTAAAACCCTTATTGTGATTTATTACTTTTCCCCCCAACTAAAAGTTGGTTGAGTTTTAGTTAACTTAAATAATAAAGTAGTTCAACTACTTCAAGCAATTCCAATTTTCTTAAAGGAAAAAGGAAAGGGAGGAACAGGAGGAGAATAGAAGGAGAAGCATACTAAGGTTTGCTCTTTGAGATTGTTTTGAGATAGTTCAGTTTTCATTCATTTCTTAATTTATCACAAGCCTAATTATTTTTTATGATAGCAGGGTCTTATTGTAGATAGCAAGATTCAGGGCTGAATTACATCATTTAGACACTTGTTTTTCAGAGGTGTTGATCTATCTTTGATAGTCTATGTAGACTTGTTTGTTTGTGAATTAGTTTTCATCACTGATAAAGGCTATTGTGCAGAGTCGAGTGGGAAACAATCTATGGCAAGATGATCCATCTTTTAAAGTTCAGTTTTTTTTATTTTCTATCAAAAGTCCTTTTGTATGTTTCATCGGGGATGTCTAAGTTTGACTTTGGTCCAAAAATTCTTCAGGAAATTTTGTAAAGAGAATGATTCTTTGATGAATTGGAATGAAATAAAGGATTGTTTTATGTCTCATCTATTGTGATTATTGACTTGGTGTCTTCACTTTTTCCTCTATATTTATTTCAGCATCTGTTATGTTCAAAAAATTACATAAACAATAAATTTTCCAGCAAGATTGTATTTATAAAAAGCCAGCCTAAGCACTTGTAAACAATACTTGTGAGTTAGGATACAAATTTTGATGGCTAGAAATCTAGGGTGATATTCCCATCTATCTTTCCTTAGCCAAGCAAGATCTGAAATTGCTTGAGTAATATCATTTCATATATTTTCCTCAACATTTATGTGGCGACCATATTGGGGAGATCTTCAATATATCTATGGTTGATTTTTGTTCTTGATTATCATCGAATACATCTATTTTTCTGATATTGATTCTTTGATTGTTTTATTTCTTAATGATTGTGCCTCACTAGTACATTTGGGTCAAATTCTGACGGCGTGTTCGATGCAACTACCACTTTATACTGTCGGGAGAATGACAAACAATGGACCCCCTCAAACGTCATTTCACATGACGTCGCTTTTCCAACGACATAGATTTTTATTTATTGTGATGTTTCATGCAGACATGTGTCATCTTGGATTTGACAATCCAAACCCCATAAATCCGTCGTAAGACCGACATCTTGGATGTGGAAATACCAACGTCCTTGACATGGAAAGAGATACGTCTTGGACGTGGCAAGACTGACGTCCTGGACGTGGCAAGAGAGACATCTTGGACATGGCAAGAGAGATGTCCTAGACGTGGCAAGAGAGATGTATTGGATGTGGCAAGAGCGACGTCTGGGACATGATAAGAGAGACGTCTTAGAGGTGGCAAGAGAGACATCTTGGAAGTGGCAAGAGGTATCAACTCTGACGTGGTTTCTATGGGAGCGACACTCTTGGAGGTGGTAAGAGCGACGTCTTGGAGGTGGCAAGAGCGACGTTAAGAGGTATCATCTTCGATGTGGTTGCTATGGGAGCAACACTCTTGGAGGTGGAAAGAGCGATGTCTTGGAGGTGGAAATGGATTTTACCTACAGAAAAAACATGTGGCTATAGTGCATCTCTTAAGGTTGAGTTGAAATGCCTTCATGATTATGCTGGGATCAATACAATCATAGGTTTAATAGCAGTTGGAAAAGTTTTTGCCCTTATCCAGCATGAATGGAGTCCAAAGTCTTTGATAGCCATTGCGGAAATAACCCTTGAAACTTAGTGAATATAAATAACCTTGATGCAAAAGATTATTATACAGTGGCATGGTATTGAAATGGAGCAATGTTTGCAGCATTTAAACAAGTTTTTTTGTGCATTTTATATAAAATTGTGAAAAAATCTTCCTACAGGATCTGAATCTTTATCAGTATGTGAAAAAAGATTTATCATTGCTATTAGGATCTGAATCAAATAAGAGAAATTTCATATGGTCATGATACCGGTAAAGAGATCTCACTATGGCTTGTAGAGATATTTCACTATGGCTAGATCATACATGCACAGCCTAGTAATATGAGAAAGACTAATGGGATTCATAGGATAAGATGTGATATGGAATAAATACTGGTACTTGTTTACCTTATGTTAACTAGGAGAAAGTGTTAATCTTTAATGCACTCTAACCATTGATTAGCTTCTACATAGTAATCCCATATCAACCATTCAATAGAGCCAGTAATCATGGAAAACTAGCAATCTCAGAATATGTGCTTCACCATTTCACAACAATCACAGACAAGGCACAACCCAGATGATCCTGAAAATAGAAGAACCTAGAACAAGTGCACAAACTACCCACATGTTGAGTTGTCTACAACCTGTGATGCAACAATATCTACCAAGGAGAAGGTACATATGGTAGCATGGATCCATTTATTCACTACACACATTTTTATCTATATTATATTTGAAAAGAAATAAACATATCTAAATTAAGATAACTAGAATCGATGGCTATATAAACTTATATGTTGAAAGGCGCAATCACACTTGATCTGATGAACTGGTCGACAGTACAGTTGGAATGGTTGGCCCCACGTGTTTCTCTTCAGTTGTATGGCCCTCTGTTAGTCTTGAGCTTCCCTCAATAGACGAAGAAAGATATTCAAGTACCTGCCAAAATCATTCAACCTCCATAAATATCT